>JAQSVH010006589.1:0-12227 GCA_029448705.1 Adansonia digitata | reverse complement strand
TTTGTTTTTTAGCATCTTCATCATTTTAGTGAGCTCTCCATGTTTCCATCACCCTCTTAAGATTATCATGCATTATTGTGGCTTATGGTTTCTGTAGTTTAAGATTTGGATGCCTTAATACCCCTTTAATGTGCCAAATGCCTTAGTTCATCCTTATTAGTTTGATACCTCTTACTCATGCATTTTAGGCCATATCCATGCGTCTTGCTACCCTTAATCCATGTATGAATCACTAGCCTAACACATTTCAAGCACATTTATACATTAGCTTGCATGAATCATTGTCATTTTTCGCATCCATAACATTTTCTTATCACAATGCATAATACTTTCTTTGTCTAAACCATTGGTAAAGTTAACATCCCCATTCATTTCGGGTGCCATCCCCTCATTTGTTTGTTGTCTTCTCCTTGTCAAAATGCATGTTTAACGGTTGTCAAAACTGATTTTCAAAACCCCCCAAGCTAAGCATGTTAACCTCAACCAATGAGGATTAACATGGACTTAGCATTTTCCTTAAAGTTAGCAAAATATCTTAGGGAAAATTAAGTTTTCTAGATCTAGAATCTTAGTGAAACAAGCTCAAATCTTCTGATTTTGAAACGAAAATGGTCTTACAATTATTCCCTAAATGATTATGCTTTGTTTAAGTTAAAACCTTGAGTGGTGTGATTAACAGACTGTTTCATTGTCCCAAACTACTCCGGGGCTATGCAAATAAGTTTGTGATGCTCATGCCACTCTTTGCCATGAGTCATAGACATTCAAACGTCAACGACTCGATTTTGGTCCCATAGACATAAAAAAAATGAGAGATATCCCCTGCTTTGCATTGCCCCCCTGCTGGCAGCATAACTATTACAATTTGAAAAATCACTTTAAAATTCTAAACAATTTTTCATGAATTTTTTGATATTTGTCTCTCAAAGCATGTCGAATTATCTTTAAAATGATGTCTTATTTACCCTTAGATCATTCCGGATGAGAGAGTTATGATTTTTCAAGTCTAAACTGTCCAAAACCTCTAGAATCCAAACATGTATTTTGGTTGGGCAGTTCAAGCCCACTAAATGACTTTTTCAAAATTTTCAAATATTTTTCCTAAAAGATTCATGAAATTCCCTTTTTAGAAAGGTATCGCTTGCAATTTTTCAACACCAAATGAGTTTAGGGTAATTTTTCAAATTTTGACACACCTTGTCCCTTATATGTTCTGCTAGCAGCATAATCAATCCAAATTTGAAAATTTATTCTCTCGAAAAATGATTTCTTGGGATATTGGGAATATTTTTAGATTGACCCTCGTCAAGTTAGCTTTCTAGCAGTATCTTGTCCACCTATTAATCCTTCAAACCAATTTAGAATAAATTTGGGAAGCAGGATAGCGCAATACTGTTCCCTGTTTTTGGTTATGGTCAAAATTAAGCTATTTTTTCAAATTTCATCTTGAGACATTCGAATATCTTCGTATCACCCCGATCTGACTCGAGAACATGCTTTGACCTCTCATTGGCTTGTATCAAGGCACAAATGCATTTTACATCTTTACCATCCTCATTCACAATAAGTTTTTTTACCAAAAGTTGTCAAAATGCTTACTCGTTTTCTAAATCGAAAAGTTTTGCCAACTTAAGTTTTCCAACTTGACTTTTCTAAAGAGTGTCCGACGTGTCACTTTTAGGGATGCTCTAACCCTGACCTTTTGAGAGGATACTCCAACCTCATTTTTCAAAATTTCAAGATTTAAAATCTTCCTTTGTCAAAATTATTTGTCATCCATAAGGGTACTCCAATCCCAACCTTCTGAGAGGATACTCCAACCTCGCTTGTCAAAATTGTCAGGATTTTAAAATCCTCCTTTGTCAAAATTTTTTATCGTCCACAAAGATACTCGAACCCCACTTTTTTGAAGAGATACTCTAACCCCATCTTCCAACTACAATCAATTTTTTTCCTTCTCGGACTTCTATGAATATGTCAAACAAACCTTGTTTAATCAAGAAGCCCAGATGCGTCTCAAAAATGATCAATTTGGTTATTCCCAAATAATCGATGCCAATTGTGAGATAAATTCCAATAGTCCATTCCTTTTCTTTATCATTGCATTTAATGATCCATGTTATGTTACTTCATTTATTGCCTTACTAACATGATTTATTTGTGATGATTATATGCATTCATGTTTTCAAAACATTTCAAATAAAATTAAAGATAATGTTCCGCATGGGTATATCTCCAGTGCCCAAAGTGGAACATTCCATTTTCAAAGTAAAATCCATATGTCATTTTGTTGAAAATCTCTATATTCCCCATCTATCCGGGGTGTATATAAGATTAAATCTTTTTCATAAAAACCTAGATTTGTATTTCTATAAGATTCATGCATTAAAAGAGGGTTATATCAAAATAGTGACAAGTTAAGATCAAAAGAATCGAAATTGAGATAAGACATAGCTAGTAAGGTACCGATTTTGGGCGTCGCGAAGAGGTTCATACCTCATCATGCGTAACCAACTCCCAAACCCAGATGGTGAAACTTTGCATTACATAGATCACAGGATCGATGTTTTGAGTTTCATAACTCAAAACATAGGTTTCAATAGGCATCCGATCATGCCTAGCCCGAAATGATCGGTGGCGACTCCCACCATTGACCATTTCCTGATGGTCATCTGAAACCAATAAGATGAGTGATTCGTCTTATGGTCCTTTTTACTGTACCATAAGTCGATAATTCGTACTTTCTCATTCTCATCACATCGCGAAGGAAAAGTCTCGATCAAGAAGACATTCTAAGTTAGAAAAATATTTTAAGTCATACGCACTCATAGATCCATGAGGATCAACCCAGGGGTTCATTACGGCAATTAGGATAAACACGAATTCACATACTAATCTCCTTTCTTTCCATGATTAGGCACCATAAACTCATTTTTTGGATGAGGATAAATGACATTGATGCTTTGGTTTCATTAAAAGGCGTTTCTTCCCACCATTTTTTAAAATCAAAGTTCCTCTGTCAATTAGGATAAAGACAGAATCACACAATAATTTTTTGTTTTCATGATTGGGCAAAATAAACTTGTTCTACTCATTAGGATAAATGAATTGATGCTTTGGTTTCATAAGAAAAGTTTTTCTTCTCACCATTTTTTAGAATCAAAGTTTGTCTATCAATTAAAACATAATCTCCTTTCTTTTCATGATGGGGCACCATAAACACCTTCTGCTCATTAGGGTAAATGACATTGATGCTTTGATTTCATAAGAAAGACTTCTTTTTTCATCATTTTTTAGTATTAAAGTTCATTTCTCAATTAGGACAAACATGGATTCACATAGTAATCTCTTTTCCTTTCATGATTAGACACCATAAACTCATTCTCCTCATTGGCATAAATGACATTGATCCTTTGGTTTCAAAATAAAAGCTTCTCTTTCCATCATTTTTTTAGTGTTAAGGTTCATTTGTCAATTAGGACAAACATGAATTCGTATAGTAATCTTCTTTCTTTTTTTGATTGGGCACCATAAATTCATTCTCCTTATTAGGATAAATGACATTGACGCTTTAATTCCATAAGAAAAGGTTCTTCTTCTATCATTTTTTAGTGTTAAAATTTATTTATCAATTGAGGCAAACATAGATTCCCATAATGATCTCCTTTCTTTTCATGATTGGGCACATTAAACTTATTCTTCTTATTGGGATAAATGACATTGATGCTTTGGTTTCAAAGGAAAGGCTTTTCCTTCCACCATTTTTTAGAATTAAAGATCAATTATCAATTGGGACAAACACGGATTCACATAGTAATCTCCTTTCTTTTCATGACTGAGAACCTTAAATTCATTCTCCTCATTGGGATAAATGATATCGATGCTTCATTTTATAACAAAAACTTCTCTATCAACTATTTTTTTAAATTAAAGTTTGTTTATTGATTTGGACAAACACAGATTCATATAGTAATCTTCCCTGTTTTCATGATTAGGCACCTTAAACTTGTTCTCCTTATTGGTATAAATGACATTGATGCTTTGGTTTCATTTAAAAAGCTATCTTCCTAACACTTTTAGAATCAAAGTTCATCTGTCCATAGGGCAAAGATGGATTCGCATAGTAATCTCCTTTCTTTTCTTGATTAGGCACCGTAAACACGTTTTATCCATTGGGATAAATGAAATTGATGCTTTGGTTTCATAAGAAAGCATTTCATCCCACCTTTTTTTAGAATCAAAGTTTGTCTGTCAATTAGGACAAAGAAGATTTAGATAATAATCTCTTTTCTTTTCATGGTTGGGCACCATAAACACGTTCTACTTATTGTGGTAAATGACATTGATGCTTTGGTTTCACAAGAAAAGCTTCTCTTTCCACCATTTTTTAGAATTAAAATTCATTTCTCAATTACGACAAACACGGATTGACATACTACTCTCCTTTTTTTTTCATGATTAGGCTCCATAAACTCATTCTCCTCATTGGGATAAATGACATTGATGCTTTGGTTTCATAACAAAAGCTTCTCTTTCCATCATTTTTTAGAGTTAAGGCTCATTTATTAATTGGGACAAACACAGATTCACATAGTAATCTCCTTTGTTTTTGTGATTGGGCACCATAAACTCATTCTCCTCGTTAGGATAAATGACATTGATGCTTTGTTTTCACAAGAAAAGCTTTTCTGTCCATCATTTTTTAGTGTTAAAGTTTATTTGTCAATTGGAACAAACATAGGTTCACATAACAGACTCCTTTCTTTTTATGATTGGGCGTCTTAAACTCATTCTCCTCATTGAGCTAAATGACATTAATGCTTTAGTTTCATTTAAAAGGATTTTTTTTCTACCATATTTAGGAATAAAGTTCATTTGTCAATTGGGACAAACACGGATAGTAATCTCCTTTCTTTTCAAGACTGGGAACCGTAAACTCATTCCCCTTGATGGGATAAATGACATTGATGCTTCCGTTTCATAATAAAAACTTCTCTCTCAACCATTTTTTAAAATTAAAGTTTGTTTATCGACTGAGACAAACACGGATTCATATAGTAATCTCCTCTCTTTTCATGATTAGGCACCTTAAACTTATTCTTCTTGTTGGGATAAATGATATCGATGCTTTGGTTACATTTAAAAAGCATTTCTTCCTACCATTTTTTAGAATCAACGTTCGTCTATCCATTAGGGCAAAAATTGATTCATATAGTAATATTCTTTTTTTTCATGATTGGGCACCGTAAACACGTTCTACCTGTTGGGATAAATGACATTAATGCTTTTTCATAAGAAAAGGTTTTTTTTCCCACCATTTTTAGAATCAACGTTTCTCTGTCAATTAGGACAAAGACAGATTCACATAATAAATCTTTTTTCTTTTCATGATTAGGTACCATAAACATGTTCTACTCATTGGGGTAAATGACATTGATGCTTTGGTTTTGTAAGAAAAGCTTATCTTTCCACCAGTTTTTTGAATTAAAGTTCGTTTCTCAGTTAGGATAAACACAGATTCACATAGTAATCTCTTTTCTTTTCATGATTGGGCACCGTAAACTCATTTCTTTATTGGGATAAATGACAGTGATGCTTTGGTTTTATAACAAACGCTTCTCTTTCCATCATTTTTTTAGAGTTAAAGTTCATTTGTCAATTGGGTCAAACACAGATTCACTTAGTAATCTCCTTTCTTTTTGTGATTGGGTACCATAAACACATTCTCTTCATTGGGATAAGTGATATTGGTGCTTTGCTTTCATAAGAAACCTTTCCTTTCCATCATTTTTTATTGTTAAAGTTTGTTTGTCAATTGGGACAAACACGGATTCACATAATAATCTTTTTTCTTTTCATGATTGAGCCCTATAAACTCATTCTGCTCGTTGGGATAAATGGCATTGATGCTTTGGTTTCAAAAGAAAGGCCTTTTTTTCAACCATTTTTTAAAATTAAAGTTTATTTGTCAATTGGGATAAACATGGATCGCATAGTTATCTCTTTTTTTTTTCATGATAAGAACCATAAACTCATTCACCTCTTTGGGATAAATACATTAATGCTTTCGTTTCATAAGAAAAGCTTCTTTTTTCGCTATTTTTTAGAATTAATGTAAGCTTGTCAAATGGGATAAATAGGATTCACAGAGTAATCTCATTTCTATTTATGATTGGCGCCATAAACTCATTCTTCTCATTGGGATAAATGGCATTGATGGTTTGCTTTCAAAAGAAAAGCTTCTTTTTCCATCCTTTTTTAGTGTTAAAGTTTATTCATCAATTATGACAAACACAGATTCACATAATAATCTCCTTTCTTCTTATGAGTAGGCCCTATAAACTTAGTCTCCTCATTGGGATAAATGATAATGCTTTGGTTTTGAAATAAAGGCTTTTCTTTCCACCATTTTTTAGAAATAAAGTTTATTTGTCAATTGGGACAAACATAGATTTAAATAATAATTGCCTTTCTTTTCATGACTGGGAATTGTAAACTCATTCTCCTCATTAGGATAAATGACATTGATGCTTTGGTTTCATAAATAAAGCTTCTCTTTCCATCATTTTTTAGAGTTAAAATTCATTTGTTAATTAGGACAAGCATGGGTTCATGTAGTAATCTCCTTTCCTTTCATGGTTCGGTGCCATAAACTCATTCTCCTCACTGGGATAAATGACATTGACTCTTTGGTTTCATAAGTAAAGTTTTTCTTTCCACCATTTTTTTAAATTAAAATTCTTTTCTCAATTAGGAGAAACTCAGATGCTTATAGTAATCTCCTTTCTTTTCATGATTGGGCATCGTAAACTTATTCTGTTCATTGGGATAAATGAAATTGATGCTTTGGTTTCATAAGAAAAGCTTCTCTTTCCATCATTTTTTAGAGTTAAAGCTCACTTGTCAATTGGGTTAAACACAGATTTACATAGTAATCTCCTTTCTTTACATGATTAGGCAACATTAACTCATTCTCCTTATTGGCATAAATGACATTGTTGCCTTGCTTTCATAAGAAAAGCTTTTATTTCCATCAATTTTTAGTGTCAAAGTTCATTTGTAAATTAGGACAAACACGGATTCACATAATAATCTCCTTTTTTTCATCGTTGGGCACCATAAACTCATTTTTCGTGTTAGGATAAATGACATTAATGCTTTGGTTTTATTTAAAAAGTTTTTTACCACCATTTTTTAGAATCAAAGTTTGTCTATCAATTTGGAAAAAGACTAAGTTACATAATAATCTCTTTTCTTTTCATGATTGGGCACCATAAACTCATTCTCTTTATTCGAATAAATGACATTGATGCTTTGCATAATAAAAGCTTCTCTTTCAACCATTTTCTAAAATTAAAGTTTGTTTGTTAATTGGGAGAAACATGGATTCATATAGTAATCTCTTTTCTTTCCATGATTAAGCACTATTAACTCATTCTCCTTATTGGGATAAATGACATTGATGCTATGGTTTCATGTAAAAAGCATTTCTTTCCACCATTTTTAACGTCAAAGTTCATCTGTTAATTAGGGCAAAGACATATTCACATAATAATCTTATTTATTTTAATGATTGAGCACAATAAACTCGTTCTACTCATTGGGATAAATGACAATTGATGCTTTGATTTCATAAGAAGAGCTTCTCTTTCCCCTATTTTTTAAAATTAAAGTCTATTTCTGAATTAGGACAAATAAAGATTCACATAGTAATCTCTTTTTTTTCATGATTGCGCATCGTAAACTCATTCTCCTTATTGGGATAATTGAATTGATGCTTTGGTTTCATAAGAAAAGCTTCTCTTGTCATCATTTTTAACAGTTATAGTCCATTTGTCAATTGGGACAAACACAAATTCAATTAGCAATCCCCTTTCATTTCATGATCGAGCACTATAAACTCGTTGGGCACTATAAACTCCCTTCCTTTAATGGTTGGGCACTATAAACTCGTTCTACTCATTAGGATAAATGATATTGATGCTTTCCTTTAGTAAGAAAAGGTTTTCTTTCCACTATTTTTTAGATTTGAAGTTATTTTCTCAATTAGGACAAACACGGATTCACCTAGTAATCTCCTTTCTTTTCGTGATTAGGCACCATAAATTCATTCTTCTTATTGGGATAAATGACATTGATGCTTTGGTTTCCTAAGAA
This sequence comes from Adansonia digitata, assembly GCA_029448705.1. Taxonomy (NCBI): domain Eukaryota; kingdom Viridiplantae; phylum Streptophyta; class Magnoliopsida; order Malvales; family Malvaceae; genus Adansonia; species Adansonia digitata. Next base: position 4,070 of record JAQSVH010006589.1, on the reverse strand, counting down.
AAGCTTCTCTTTTGATCAATTTTTAGAGTTAAAGTTTATTTGTCAATTGGGACAACACAGATTCACAGAACAATCATCTTTTTTTTCATGATTGGGCACCATAAACTCATTTTCTTTATTAGGATAAATGACATTGATGATTTCGTTTCATTTAAATGGCTTTTCTTCCCACCATTTTTTAGAATTAATGTTCGTCTGTCAATTAAGACAAGGACGAATTCACTTAATCTATTTTTTTTCATGATAGGCACCACAAATGCATTCTACTCAGTGGGATAACTGACATTGATGCTTTGGTTTCATAACAAAAGCTTCTATTTCCATCGTTTTTTAGAGTTAAAGTTCATTTATCAATTAGGACGAACACAGATTCAAATAGTAACCTTATTTCATTTCATGATTAGGCACGATAAACCTATTCTCCTCATTGGGACAAATGACAATGATGCTTTGTTTGCATAAGAAAAAATTCTCTTTCCATTAATTTTTATAGCTAAAACTCATTTGCCAATTGGGATAAACACGGATTCATATAGTAATCTCCTTTTCTTTCATGGTTGGGCATCATAAACTCACTTTTCTCATTAGGATAAATGACATTGATGCCCTGGTTTCATAAGTAAAGCTTCTCTTTCCTTTAATTTTTATAGCTAAAATTCATTTGTCAGTTCAGATAAACACAGATTCACATAGTAATCTTCTTTCCTTTCATGGTTGGGGAGCATAAACTCATTCTTCTCGTTGGGATAAATGACAAGGATGCTTTGGTTTCATAAGAAAAAGTTTCTCTTTCCACCATTTTTTAGATTTAAAGTTTTTTTCTCAATTGGGACAAAAACGGATTCACATAGTAATCTCCTTTCTTTTCATGATTGGGCACTATAAACTCATTTTTCGTGTTGGGATAAATGATATTGATGCTTTGGTTTCATTTAAATGGCTTTCTTTCCCACCATTTTCTTGAATCAAAGTTCATCTGTCAATTAGGACAAAGATAGAATCATATAATAATCTTTTTTCTTTTTATGATTAGGCACCATAAACTCGTTCTACTCATTGGGATAAAAGACATCGATGCTTTGGCTTCATGAGAAAAGCTTTTTTTCCCACCCTTTTTTTGGAATCAAAGTTCATCTGTCAACTAGGACAAAGATGCATTCACATAAAAATCTCTTTGTATTCCATGATTGGGGCCCATAAACTCATTCTCTGCTTTGGGATAAATGACATTGATGCTTTGGTTTTAAAAGAAAGCTTTTCTTTCCACCATTTTTTAAATTAAAGTTCATTTGTCAAACGGGACAGACACAGATTCATCTAGTAATCTTTTTTCTTTTCATGACTAGGCACTGTAAACTCATTCTCCTCGTTGAGATAAATAGCATTGATGCTTTGGTTTAATAAGAAAAGTTCATTTGCCAATTAGGACAAACACAGATTCACAAAACAGTCTCATTTCTTTTCATGATTAGGCACCATAAACTCATTTTTTGTATTAGGATAATTGACATTGATACTTTGGTTTCATTTAAAAGGTTTTTTTCCCACCATTTTTTAGAATCAAAGTTTGTCTATCAATTAGGACAAAGACGGAATCACATAATAATCTTCCTTCTTTTCATGATTGGGCACCATAAACTCATTCTACTCGTTGTGATAACTGACATTGATGCTTTGGTTTTATAGGAAAATTTTTTCTTCCCACCATTTTTTTAATCAAAGTTTATTTGTCAATTAGGACAAAGACAGAATCACATAATGATCTATTTTCTTTTCATGATTGCACAGCATAAACACGTTCTCTCATTGGGATAAATGACATTGATGCTTTGGTTTCATAAAAAAAGCTACATTTTCTTTCCATCATTTTTTAGAATTAAAGTTCATTTCTCTCTAGGACAAACCCGGATTCACATAGTAATCTTCTTTCTTTTCATCCTTGGGCATCATAAACTCATTCTCCTTATTGGGATAAATGACATTGATACTTTGGTTACATAAGAAAAGCTTCTTTTCCATTATTTTTAAGAGTTAAAGATCATTTGCCAATTGGGACAAACACAGATTTACATAACAATCTCCTTTCTTTTAATAATTGGGCACCATAAACTCATTTTCCATATTGGGATAAATGACATTGATGCTTTGGTTTCATTTAAATGGCTTTTCTTCCCACCATTTTTTAGAATCAAAGTTCATTTATTAGTTAGGACAAAGATGGAATCACATAATAATCTTCTTTATTTTCATGATTGGGCACCATAAACTCGTCCTATGCATTGGATAAATGACACTGATGCTTTGGTTTCATAAGAAAAGCTTTTCTTCCCACCATTTTTTTAGAATCAAAGTTCGTCTGTTAATTAGGAAAAAGATGGATTCAGATAATAATCTCCTTTCCTTCCAGGATTGGGCACCATAAACTTATTTTACTCATTAAGATAAATGACATTGATGCTTTAGTTTCATGGGAAAATATTCTCTTTCTATCATTTTTTAGAGTTAAAATTTATTTGCCAATTAGGATAAACACAGATTCACATAATACACTCTTTTTTTTTTCATGATTGGGCACTATAAACTCATTTTTCGTATTGGGATAAATGACATTAATGCTTTGGTTTCATTTAAAAAGCTTTTCTTCCCACCATTTTCTAGAATCAAAGTTCATCTGTCAATTAGGACAAAGACGAAATCATATAATAATCTCTTTGCTTTTCATGATTGGGTGCCATGTACTCATTCTACTCATTAGGATAAATGATGTTGATGCTTTGGTTTCATAAGAAAAGATTTCCTTCCCACCTTTTTTGGAATCAAAGTTTGTCTATCAATTAGGACAAAGACGGATTCACATAATAATCTCTTTTCATTCCATGATTGGGGCCTATAAACTCATTCTCTGCTTTGGGATAAATGACATTAATGCTTTGATTTCAAAAGAAAGATTTTTCTTTCCACTATTTTTTCGAATTAAAGTTCATTTGTCAATTGGTACAAACACGGATTCGCATAGTAATTTCTTTTCTTTTCATGACTGGGCACCGTAAACTCATTCTCCTCGTTGGGATAAATTACATTGACGCTTTGGTTTTATAAGAAAAGCTTCTTCTTCCATCATTTTCTAAAGTTAAAGTTCATTTGTCAATTGGGACAAACACAGATTCATAAAATAGTCTCATTTCTTTTCAAGATTAGGCACCATAAACTCGTTTTTTGCATTAGGATAAATGACATTGATACTTTGGTTTCATTTAAAAGGCTTTTCTTCCCACCATTTTTTAGAATTAAAGTTCTTCTGTCAATTAGGACAAAGATGGAATCATATAATAATCTTTTTTCTTTTCATTGTTGGGCACCATAAACTCATTCTATGCATTATAATAACTAACATTGATGCTTTAGTTTCATGAGAAAATCTTTCCTTCCCACCATTTTTTCAATCAAAGTTCCTCTATCAATTAGGACAAAGACGAAATCACATAATGATCTCTTTTCTTTTCATGATTGCGCACCATAAACTCGTTGTACTCATTGGGATAAATGACTTTGATGCTTGGTTTCATAAGAAAAGCCACTCTTTTTGCCTTATTTTTGAATTAAAGTTTGTTTCTCAGCTAGGGCAGACATGGATTCACATAGTAATCTCCTTTCTTTTCATCATTGGGCATTACAAACTCATTCTCCTCATTGGGATAAATGACATTGATGCTTTGGTTTCATAGGAAAAGTTTCTCCGTCCATGATTTTTTAGAGTTAATGTTCATTTGTCAACTACGACAAACATAGATTTACATAGTAATCTCCTTTCATTTCATGATTCGGCACGATAAACTCATTCTCTTGATTAGGACAAATGACATTGGTGCTTTGGTTTCGTAAGAAAAGCTTTTCTTTCCATCAATTTTTACAGTTAAACTTCATTTGTCGATTAGGACAAGCATGGATTCACATAATAATCTCTTTTCCTTTCATGGTTAGGCACCATAAACGCGTTCTACACATTGGGATAAATGACATTGATGCTTTGGTTTAATAAGAAAAACTTCTTTTTCTACTATTTTTTAGAA
>JAQSVH010006488.1:0-12234 GCA_029448705.1 Adansonia digitata | reverse complement strand
TATATAGTAAAAGCTCTAGTTTCTTCACTTCATAAATTGAAAGGAGTTGGTTAATGACTAATTTAGAATATCCATAAACTTTAAGTTCGGTGATCTTTTTATCCATTGGCGTTTCTAACCCAATGAATAGATCTTAGTATTTTGCTACATGTTGGAATAACTTTCAGTGAGAGTGAATGCATAAGGCAACACTTCTCCTTCCAAAGTAACAAAGACAATACTTGCTCCAACTCTATCTTACTACGTAACCCCATTAGAAAACAATTGCCATGGCCTGAGAATTTTGAGGAAAAAAACATTTTTATAGGAGAGATCTTCAGAGAATTCTCAATCATCCGAAATATGATGGTTTGCAAGAAAATCAGCCATTATCTATCTTTTGATAGCCTTTCGTGAAATATAATTATTAAACTCTTGTAAAGCCATTTGGCCAATCTTCCATTAGGTACAGCCGTAGGCGTAAGATACTTGAGAAGATTTGTTTGGGATATCAAACAAACAGAGTGAGCTTACGAATAATGCTTCAACTTTTTAACAACTAATATTAGTACCAAACAAGTTCCTTTTAATGGGAGAATAATTTAATTAATACCATTGAAGGTTTTACTAAGATATAAAGTGCATTTTTTTTCCTTTATCATTTTTTGTGCCAACAATGCTCTTAAAGAACGTTCTTAAGTAGTAACATAAAGGATTAAAGGTTTTTCTAGTATAAGTGCTTTTAAAATAAACGGTTGCAACAAATAAGTTTTGATGCTTTTGAAAGCATTACTATAAGTTTTGTCCCAAACAAAAGGAACATTTTTCTTGATCAATCGATTGAATGGTTGACATCAACCTCCTATGTTTGATATAAATCATCAGATATATGCTAATCTTCCTTGCAAACTTTTAAGTTTGTGAAGATTACACGATTCTGGCATTTGCATGATCGCATCTATTTTTGATTGATCAATCTTAATTTTATGATGTCGCATAATGAACCGTAAAAACCTACTTAAAGATACGCCAAAGGCACACTTTAATGGATTCATCTTCAATTGATACTTGCATAATTTTTCAAATACTTGACGAAGATTAGCAAGATGATTTACCCTTTTTCTTAGAGTTCATGACCAATTCATCCACACAGCATGCAATATTTTTGTGAAGCATATCATCGAAGATATTTTACATTGCTCTTTGATAAGTAGCACTAGTATTTTTTTAACCTAAAAGACATAATTTTATAACAATATATTCTTTTGGAGTTTGAAATACATTACGTTCTTCATCATTTGAAGCCATACTAATTTGATTATAACCAGATGACCCATCCATAAAAGACAAAGCCTCATGACACATTGAATCATCCACCATTATCATAGTCATAGGAAGAGGAAAATCATCTTTCGGACAAGTATTATTTAAATCCCAAAAACCCACATAAATTTAAAGTTGGTCATTTTTTTACAAAGACAATATTAAGATCTAAATAGGGTACTTAACTTTTCTAATAAAGCCAGCTTCAATGAGCTCATTCACTTCAGTTTCAATTTTAAGAATCAAGTCAGGGTGAAAATGTCTTAAACTTGTTTGATAGGTTTAACAATCTTTTTGACACCTAAATAATGCACAGTGACTTTCAGATCAAGTCCTTGCATTTCTTTGTAGGTCCAAACAAAGATATCTTGATACTCGATAAGAAGTTCCAGATAAGCATTTTCCTCTTTCGGAGACAAACAAGCATTAAGAAAGATTGGATGTGGATCTTCACTAGTATCGATGTTAACCTCTTATAGCTCATCAATGGTAGCTTGTTTTTTTCTTCTAATGATAAAGGGGCTTTTTGGCTATCTTTTTCCTCGGTTCTTCATCAACTTTTTTTTAAGGATAAATGATGAAAAGCTATGATTTCTATTTCTTCAAGCTTTTCTTCTTCTAAAGATGGAGCCTTATTAGATATAACCACTATTTGCTTTCTAGCCTTCAAGACTTTACCAGTAGTTGCTTTGCATTTGCTTTGCTTTTTCATTTGAGAAGGAATTTCACTATGAAATCCCTTGATTCCTTAAAGTTAAGGCTTTTTTTTTTCAACTATAGTTGTTCTTTTTAGAGTTTGGACTTTTGAGCCTTGAATGAATGGGTATTAACTCACTTACAAGAGCCTCGATTGATTTTGGCCCTATCCACTCAAATATTGACCTTTTAGGTGCTTGAATGCTTAAATGATCAAACACTGAGCTTTATGTCGAATGCATTCCCAAAAGATTAAACATCGAAGGTCTTGGCTACTCTATCAAATTTTCTTATTCCTAAGAAATTTCCTCCTTCTTTATATATCTTAAAGATTTTTTGTGAATTTTAATTTTAATAGAGAAAATTTAAGTCCTCCTTTCGACATCCTAATACGATCAGATTTCTTTTTCCAAACTTTAAAAACTTTGATTGGACTTCATAACTTTTTATTGCCAGGTTTTTCTACCAATTTTACAATATTCTCCTACTTATATCTAGCTTTGACAAACAACCTATAAACATTAAGATCCAAACCCTTAGTTCGATGAGAAGGAAGATCTTAATGTTTGAAGATAAGTTGCTTTATTGGCCTGGCATATCCTTTCAAAAGGGATTTAAGAATTATTAATTCTTCTAGGTTAGTAAGAGAAATAGTCAAATTCGTTAAACCTTAGCTAATTTTATCTTTTCTGGAAGGAAGAAAGTCTTTTTCCTTTTACTTCAATTCTTTCACTGAAGTGGACATTGCTTCTTCAACGAAAGCTCTTTCTACATAAAATTTAACATCTGCAAAATGAGCTTCTATTGAGGTAAATGGGTTGGTATTGGAATAATCATCTTGACCCGATTATTTCTGCAGTACTTGAAGTATTGACGAAGAATTAAGAAGACTACACCATTTTGACATATTCAATCACATGCAAAAATGGATGGAACTCCATATCTCTAATGAAAAGTTAAAGTTAAGGGCCCTCATTTAGTTAAATATTTGGATAATCAAATGACTTTGAAGCATTTCATCTAAAGAAACTCTTAATTCTTTTATTATCTTTAAAAGGAATATATTGACCATGAAACCATCATCCACCAAAATGCGATTGTATCTTTTGTTCAAATCCCATGTTGAACAATGGTCGATTATGAGGAATGGATCACAATAATAGATCTTAAAAAAACCTAATGTTTAAATCACGAGAATGATCTCTATCTCCAACAATGACTATATCCATGTTGTTTTCGTCTTCAAAGTCTTTATTAGTATCTATGTTGTAACAAGCCATGGGGACCAAACCTTCATTTCTAATTTAGATTGGCATGTACTCATTCAAAGTAACTTGTCCTCTTGACCCTTTGCAAGTTAAGTTTTCATTTAGATGACCTTGTTTTTGTCTGAAGAACTTTAGGCTTTAGAGCTTTAGATTGCTGCTTAATCATCTTAGCACTTATGAGGATCTCCATAGGCTATGGAGGATTTTGTTTTCTACACCTTCCACGAGTGACTAATGTTCAACCATCGCCATCTTCATTTGCTTCTTGCAATGAATGGTTGCCCTTGGAGACCTACCATTGTACATATATTTAAAGATAGTCTAATAGGATAAAAAAAGACAAACTTCATGGTCTTATCTAAAAAATTAGAGTGAGGGACCATAATGATGGATGCCATGTTTGATGACATCATTTCTTCCTTAAATTCAATCTTCTTCTTTTCATAAAGTACTATGATTTTACCTTTCAAGACAAATGACTTTTCCAGTAGGTGGCTAACTAATCGATGATACTTGTAATAATTGGGATTATCAACTTTATTAGCTTCTTTATGCCGCTTCATCTTTGGCAACTGAATCAGCTTAGTCTCTAGAAGTTCTACTAATATGCTTGCAACATCAAAATTAAGGAAATGGTACTTCTTTTCTTGTCTTTATTTCAAAGTGATTTTAGCTTTGCCTTTATCTTTGCCCAGTACAAGTTTCATCTCTTGAGCTTGTTTTGACTTGGGAAAAATTTTAAAATCTTGTTACTCATAACCATGGATTGTTTACTTTTTCCTTTATTGGCAAAGGTTTTGCCTCATTTTTAGGTGTTTTGCTTTTCCTTACCTTTTTTGGATCTTGCATAGAAAGCTCTTAATTTCTAAAAGATGTCATACTCAGCCCCATATTGTGAGCACAAGTGGCTATCTCTTCAAATGTTTTAGGTTTAATGCCTTAAAAAATGCAACGTAAACACTAATGCATGCCTTTTATGCATATTTTAAGGGCGAAAGACTCAAACAATCTTTCTTTGCACTTGAGGCTTAAATTTCTTTATTTGTGGATGTAATTAATTACTAACTCAATCTTCCATTGGCGGGAGCTTATGAGTTCAATCATGCTAACAATGCAACGAGTCCTGTAGAACCAGTTGAGAAATTCTTGTTGAAGTTGTTCCCTATGACAAATCATCACATGCTCAAGATCGGCATACCAATCAAAAGCATTATCTTTCAACGATCGAAGAAATTGTTTAACATATGATCTCTTTAGGTCCTAGCATTATTACAAGTTTTAATGAAGTAAGCAACATGTTGGCGTGGATTTCCTTTTCCATCGAACTGCTAGAACTTTGAAGGTTGGTAATTTTCAAGCATTCTTAGACGATCAATCCTTGAAAGGTTAAATTGCACAGTCAACTTGATTCTTAATAGCTTCTTTGACAAAAACTTTGAGTTATTTTTTTGTGAACATTTCACTGATCTTTTGTTTTGACTCTATAGCATTTTTAGTGTTAAAGTTCTGAACATTATGTTTAGGGCTTGATTTGACTATTTTAAGGGCACTAATATTTTCCTATTATAATTGGCAATCTTATCCATTAAGAAGGCGATTTGATCATCTTTTTCTTTGATGCTTGCTACGAAAGCCTCAATAGACTTTGCAAGAAGTGCAACTTTCTCTTTAGGTGATGTGGTGCCAATTATCATGACATTTTGCTCTAGAACTTGATTTTAGAGGAGATGGTGGATAGAGTTACTACTTAAATAATTATTTTGCTCTTTGAATGATTCCTGACAACTTGCACTTGATCAAGAACCAAGTTGTTCAACAAGAATTTCTTCCAGGTCTTGAATTAAATAAGTCTCAAAGAGTCAATTTTGCTTAAGCAATGGAGAAGTTTGATCATAAAGGTTAGAAAGGGATTTAATTCTTTACCCTCGTGCTATAAAGATGAGCAAGGATATCATTACTTCCTGATAAAGCAGGGTAAAGTGCAGGATTAGCTCAAGCAAGCTTAAGAATTGGTTTATTGACAAGGTTCTTTTTAAAAACCATTGCAACTTGATTACTTGATTTCTAAAGAAAAAAGATGAAAGGTAGAGATTGTCCCCTAAGTGTGCTAGAAATTTGTACATGCAAATTTCGTGTCAAACCTAACAAAGAAAATTTTGGAGACAAATAAAGAATTTATTTATCAAACTATGAGTTACAATTTTTGGATATTCTTAACACAAAGAAATCCTTTGATTCTATTCTTCAATGAAACTTTGATTTAAGGTTCTTTGAGACTTAATCTTGTATAGATAGGGTTCACTTCAACGGTCTTTATGACTTGATCTTGACATAGGGAACACACCTCCTTTTTATTGTCAGAATAGGATTGGAGAACAATTTCTTAAAGAATGAAAGCAACGTTCTTTGTGTTCTTTAAATTCTTTAAAGAAATTTTCTTGAAACTTTGGAAAGAATTTGCATCTCTAAAATCTGCTTTTTTTCTTTAGGCTTGTGAATTGTGTTGAATTATTTTGATGAAGGCTCCTTTTTATAGTGCCAATAATCTAAGTGAAAGAGAATTCTTAAAGAATGTGGTTTTTTATAAAAGAGTTCCAAGAGAACTTATCTTTCTTATTTATCTCTAAATTAATTTAGTTTAACTAAAGATAAAACTTTTTTTATATTTCTAAATTAATTTAATTTAGCAAGAGATGAAACTCTTTTATTTATCTCTAAATTAACTTACTCTAATTAGAGATAAAATTTTTTTATCTCTAATTTAATTTAATTTAAGTAAAGATAAAACACTTTTATTTATCTCTAATTTAATTTAATTGGAGATAAAATAACTAATTACGATGTTATTGCATATCTCATCAACTTCACATAGTGATGCAGAATTTGATTGAAATTCCTTAATCGAAAGAAATTTTAATTTACACCTGGCAGTTTGTCATTGGTTACAAATTTTCTCCTTCTACAACCATATTTCAGGAATGATACAATAGAAAGATGACATGTTTACCAAGAGAGCCATCATATTGCTTGGAGACAAAGAATGGACATATTTTAACAAAAAATCAAGATAAAAGATTAATATTGTTTTAAAAGAAGATCGAAATTTGAAATAGAAAAAAAAAAGATTATAGATGTTGAAATTCAAGCTTAAACTTGTTAGAAAAATTGAATTAAACTCTTAAAATTAATTATATAAATTAATTGAATTAAAATTTCAAGTTTAAAAGAAGAAAAAGATGATGAATGCTTTGTCCATCTTCATATTCGTCTTATTAAACATTCCTACATAAATTAGAGGTGGGCCTTGAATTTTAAACGAATTAGGCCACTAAAATAGAGCTTATTTTTAGTCTATTTTTATAAATTTATAATAAAAATAATAAAATTAGCTCAATGTTAACTAGATTTAATAATTCATATTTTATTTCAAGTTCATATATTTTCTCATGTCATGATTATATTTAAGATATTTTATATTTTTATATAAATTTTGATATCCTAATAATTTATCTAACATAGATTTTGAGATATCGTATTATTTTTTATATCATATCATATTGTAATTATTTTTTTATATTGTATCTAATATTTTTCACGTCTAATATTAATCCCTTAGCAGGAAAGAAACAACAAGTAAACATCAAAACGAAAGATGATATCTTTTGAGATAAAAATTATTGTATGTGCCTAATTTTCTTTTAAGCTTTTGGTACATACTATTTCCTCCTACTGCTAGGCCTAATTATAAATTGATTAAAGAACACATATTTTCATTTTTGTTCCACATGGAAACAATGCTCATTTGTTATTAGGTTATTTCTTTTACTACTTTAAAACACTTTTAAATTACCAATTTTTCTTGTAATTACATAGTAACAAAGTCAAAATCTAATATTGTTGGTGCAAGTATTGCCGAATTGTGCTTACTACGAAATATTATTCGTTTTGAAGTAACATGCAAACTATACTTATGCTTTTATCTTTTGAGAAAATAATAATACAATAGGGTTTAGAGTGGTCTTTGTTTTATACGTCATAGTTCAAATTTTTGGTTCATTGATATGGAATTATTATGCCCCTCAACAAATCTATTATGATGTGAAAGACAAACGCTTATATATTTATAAAACTATAAGTATAAGAAAATTACTCAACCAAAAAGTACAAAAAAATTACAATCATAATCAAATCATATATTCAAAAAAAATATCATCAATTATATTATAAAAATGAATCAACTAACGAATCAACAAAGAGTTAAATAAATATAATATAAAATTAAATCTAATTCATATATGATGAGACTTGAACATAAAAATACATATCTAAATACATTATGTGGATTCTAGCATATTGGATATGCTAATTCAATTTGGTGAATCTTGTAATTTAATATTATTTAATAAAGGATTGACACGCGTTGATTTGCTATTATGATAAATTGAGGAAACAATAGCTAATTTAATGGCTGTACTAGCTATAAAAAATTGAAAAAATATTCCTTTTTAGTTGTCGACTATAAAAAAAAGTTAAAAAATTTATATTAACTGCATTTAGTATAAGTTAGGATTAAATTTGACTGTGCATCTCAATGATGCCAAACTATGAAGTTTAATTCCAAAAGCCCAAATTTGGGAAAAACTTAAATAATTTCATTTGATTTTGATATTTTTGATTTCCAAAGCAAAGTTACATGGGGGGAGAATAGTGTGCGTGTGTACGTATGCGCGCGTGTGTGCGTGAGAGAGAGAGAGAAAGGGAGAAAAAGAAAGGGAAAGATTTTTCTTTGTAGATTTTAAACCAGATAGATAGGTTTTGTTGGCTGGGTTTTCTTTGTTTGTTTTCTTATTCTTTTCATGAGTTAGAAACTTAGAGTTGGAACCATGGATGGCAGGTAGAGAGGAGATAATGGTAAGCTACAAAATTTGGTTGGTGCCCTTCACAAAAAGGTTGAGGACTTGAGGCTTCATCTCAGCCTCATATTGCTACATCGCTGTTTTGTATCTTTATAGGAACGTTTGTTTTCCAATAAGCTAACCCCAGAGATTAGTAGGATCTTAGCAAGACAAGTTAAAAGTGGGTTGTAACAAAAGCTAAAGGGGAGAGAGCTTTAGTTAACTTAAGCTATGTTGCTTCAATTTTTTTTAAGTATTTTTGTTTAATATTGTATTTAGCTCATTTTCGAAAATGGGTATAAAGATTTAGTCCTTCAAGAATTCTCTAACTTTATGAAAAATTATTAAAAAAAATTGAATTACCCATGTCAAAAATATTCTCACATTCGACACTCACACTTCAATATAAGTAACATTGATTTTGAGGCTGGCCTAGAATGCACACTTTTACTATCTCTTACAGGAAATGAATAGAAGCTCTATGGAGGACAAGGCAAGATAGATCAAGCAATGTTTTCCTTAGTAATCAACGATGTAGGAGACATATTAACAGGTTTTAAATAACATTTATTGTTAGCTCTAGAAATAAGGTGGTTGAAGTCATCTGTATATAAAAAGCTTATTAGCTTCGAGCTATTGCAAAATAAACAAACGATTAAAATGACATTGGAATAAATTAAATAATCTAATAAAAAAATCACAGAATAAATATACGTGTTATTGAAAAATCCAAAACGTAGGATGTTACATGATCGAGTCAAGGTTGAACCTCTGACCTTAAGACGTTTATGGCCTACCACCAATGTGCTCGACAGTATTTGTAACACGTCTCCCCGGCCTTTTCTATCACGTTGCGATTGTTAGCACTTGCAAGCACAACACTACGAACCAAAAGTGATAAAATTATCTCCCGGATGACTAGAGGAACAGAGGAGAATAGAAGAAAGAAAGATGATTTTTGGTGTGTTTTTCCTTCTCCAGTTTTACACCTATTTATAGGTGTTAAAACATAATCTGATAAGATTTAAAAGGATAAAATCTTTTTCAAATTTTAAAATTTAATTTTCAAATTTAGATTCTGAAAATCTGGATAATATCAAATTTAAATTTTAAAATTTAAATTTCATATGACAATTTGAAATTTAAATAGAATATCTTATCCAAACTAGATTATCTTCCTCTTCAAATGGGTATTATGAGAACAATTTCTCATTCACCTCGGATATCAATCGTGCATTATATTGCACCATGCATACACATAATTATCTTTATTGATATCCAACAATCCTCCATATGAATGAAAATTGTCCGAATAAGATGAGCAACTGACTCGAAATATGAGAGAGAATACCCTGAAGAGGTACTGCATCAGGATAGGTAGCTTTTGGCCTTGAACCTTCCATAGCGACAACTATCGAATTTCTTCAGCTAACTAGTGAACTTGATATCTTGAACTATTCAGCTTTTCTTGTAAACCAAGATAATATGTGTCACACAATCCCTCTTCGAACACCTTTAGTTCTCACATTTGTGTTTATTTTGGCACCAAAAATGTCCTGGTCTCAAAAAGTGCTCTAGAGAATTTAGCCTTATCAATTCTCATAAAAATGGCCACGTTTCACACTCACATAGGTGATTTCTAATCAAGAGTATCCTGCAATACCCCACTTGATTTTATCAAGCTATAAGAATCATTAAAAGCTTAGCTTAACCTAGCACCTTTGCAGGTAGCACTGATTCACCATAAGAATGGGTAAGAGTGTTTAATTCTTTCAGTGCTCTTACTAAGTTAACATAATTCAGTTGTCCCTTTGAACCCAGATCTTAGGATCTCCAATCAATAAGGTAGGGTTGCCATTATGCAACTTTTAATTTATAGGCTTAAGTCCCATTCCCCTTGATGATGTATAGACTTACTCTCTCATTCAACCTTTCATAAGTGGATTTGCAATATTATCCTTTGATTTCACATAATCAATAGAGATAATCCCATTTGAGAGTAATTGTCTCACGGTATTGTGTCTTCGATGAATATGTCAAGACTTACCATTATACAAATAACTCTGTGTCCTACCAATTGTAGATTAGCTATCGCAATGTATACATGTTGTCGGCATAGGTTTCGGCCAAGATGGAATATTTTTTTTTAAATTTCGAAGCTACTCTACTTCTTTTCTAGTTTTATCTAAAACAATAAACTTAGATTCCATCATAAATCTGGCTATACACATTTGTTTAGAAGATTTCCAAGAAAACTGCAGCTCCTCCGATAGTAAAGACAAAATCTGCTATTGGATTTTGAGTCTTTAGTATCCGATAACTAATTTGCATCATTGTATCCTTCTAGTACAACCGGATATCTCGTATAATGCAGTCCATAATTTAAGGTGTATTTCAAATATCTAAGTACTCTCATGATCACTTTTCAGTGATCTTGTCCTAGATTACTCGTAAATCTACTCAGTTTGCTTACTGAATAAGCTATGTCTGGTCTTGTACAATTCATTAGATATATTAAGCTAACAATTATATGCGAATACTCAACTTGAGATATTGCATCACCAGTATTGTTCTTTAAATGTAAATGTACATCTATAGGTGTTTTGGCTATATTTGTATTATTCTTATTAAACCTCTCAAGGATCTTGTCCATGTAATGATCTTGAGTTAATACCAAGTCATCTTGTGATTTAGAAATTTTAATTCCTAAAATCACATATGCTATACCCATGTCTTTCATTTCAAACTTACTGGTCAACGGTAGTGTTAATAATCTCATCATTACTGCCTAAGATCAACATATCATCTACATATAGACAAACAATGTGACAACCCTTTATCTGTATACTTTATGTAAATACATTTATCGCATTCATTAATGTGAAACCCTTATGACAACATTGTTTTGTCAAATTTTTTATGCCATTGTTTCGGTGCTTGCTTTAAGTCATATAATTATTTAACAAGCCTACACATATTCTTTTCCTGACCTAGAACTATGAACCCTTCAAGTTGTTCCATATAGATTTCTTCATCTAATTTTTCATTCAAGAAAGCAGTCTTAACATCCATTTGGTGTATCTCGAGATTGTTAAGAGCTGCAATAGCTACTAATATTTGAATGGATGTTATCTTTATAACTGGTGAGTACGTATCAAAGTAATCAAGCCCTTCTTTTTGCTTGTACCCTTTTATTACAAGCGGAGCTTTATACTTGTCTGTAGATCCATCTATTTTCATCTTCCTCTTAAATATCCATTTGGATCCCAACAGCTTATGCCGTTGAGGAAGATTCCCCAGTTCCCATGTATGATTTTGCATGATGGATTCTATTTCATTATTAACAGCCTCTTTGTAGAATAGTGCCTCTAGAGATGACATAGCCTCTTTAAACATTTAAGGTTCATTTTCTAACAAATACGTTAGAAAATCTAAACCATAAGCACTCGGTATTTTAGTCCATTTACTCTTTCAGGGTTCTATTTGTTCCTCCTCATCCACTTGTGGATCACTACTTAAGTCCTTATGGGCTCTTTTCGTGGTCTTACTTTCTTGTGTTCCCTTGTAGGGAAATACATCTTTAAAAAACAAAGCATTCCTCAATTTAATAATCGTATTAACATGAATTTTAGGAATGTCTGACTTATACACAAGAAAATGATAAGCCGCACTGTTATTTGCATATCCAATGAATACGTAATCTATATTCTTAAGTCTAATCTTGACCTTTTTAGGTGGAGGAATCACTACCTTAGCAAGACACCTCCACACTTTCGTGTATTTGTAGGAAGGTTTCTGACCCTTCCATAACTCATACGATGTCTTGTTTCATTTCTTATGAGGTATTTTATTTAATAAATAGTTGGCTGTTAAAATAGCCTCCTCCTACAAGTTCTGTAGTAATCCCTGTAGATACCTTATTTTGTCCGGGCTAATTTTTAATAATCTGGAGTATTAACGTAAGAGGGGGCGGTGATCGTCGCCCGGCGAAAAAGGTATTTTGAGGATGTCAAAGAGGCCTAGGGATCATATCAAAGGTAAATACAAAGATGTGGCATCAAATGGTGTAGTCC
>JAQSVH010006455.1:0-12235 GCA_029448705.1 Adansonia digitata | reverse complement strand
GTTTATTGTTTGGATTTCTCAAGTTTGTCTATCAAAATTTTAATTTGTCAAAATTTTGAGAAATCAATTCACCCCCTTTTGATTTCAGTCACCACTAAAAGGTCTAACAGATATCATCAGAAAATGATGAAGACTTGAACAAATATCAATCACTATAGAAGTGCCTTCAAGCTGTTAAAGGAAATGGCAAATTTGGGATCATGGATGCAAAATAGTTGTGGCTGGTTTCAAGTCTCATTATCTCGTCTAAGGTTAAATTGTCAAATTTTGAAATGTACAATGGGATTACCAACCCCAATGCCCATTTTCGCATGTATTGCTATAAAATGACTTGGTATAAAGAGAATAAGAAACTACTAATTCATTGATTTGAGGATAGTTTGATTGAGGCAACTATCCGATGGTATGTAGGATTGGATCCTGTAAGAATTTAGATGTGGGCAGATTTGGTTTGCACCTTCTTTGAGCAATATAAACACATGTCTGATTGGGCTCTAGATCATCTTTTCTTTATGAACATGGAAAAAAAAGCTTTTGAGAGCTTTCAGCAATATGCTCAAAGATAGAGAGAGGAGGTAACTCAAGTTTATCCCCATTTGACTGAAAAGGAAATGATGATCATGTTTTTTCGCACCCTGTGAGCTCCTTACTATGAAAGGCTGGTAGGAAACCCAACAAAAAATTTACTAATATGGTTATATTAGGTGAAATGATCAATAACGCTATCAAAAGTGGTAGGTTATCCGTTAGAGAATCATCCGGTCCATCAAGAAGTCAATAAATAAGGGTAAAGAAAAGAAAGTAAGAACTGTTAGCGAAAGTCATGCCTGGTTTAATCGAAATCCGCATTCAGCATAGGCTGTGTCTATTAAAAACATGTTGAATCCATGGTTTAACCCTTACTCACTAGCTCTATAACCAGTTCATTCTATTGGGTTTGCTCCAACAATAATTGTGCACCAAATCCCATTCAAAACATAACCCAAGACACACAACCTCGCAACATAAACAATACAAGAGCCCCAAACAATCAATAAGTGCCTTGAGAAATGAAGTAGTTTAAACCACTCCTCTATTCCTACGAAAAGATTTACTTTTGTATATTGGTAGGTTAATTAGTGGCCTTAGTATTCACAAACCCAAGATCACCCTCGTATCTTAGATGGTATGATAAGAATGCCTATTGTGAGTACCATGCTAGAGCACATGGTCATTTTATTGAGAATTAGACCTTGTTTAAGAGAAAGGTTAAGGGTTTGCTAGAAAAAGGTATCATCAAAGTCAAGCAAGGGCCTGGACCAAATGTTGTAGCCAATCCACTCTTTAACCATACAAAATCAAGCGTAAATGTTGTAATTGATGGGAAAAGCTGTTGGACCAAAAAAGCATCAGAGAAGTCAAAACACCAATGAATAAAGTCTGGTAGGCTTTTGTGAGAGCTAGAATAGTCTCAGACATCAAAGATTAAAGTAAAAAAATTATTGGGCCATTTTGCTGCTCCATGGTTAAGGGCATGATTTATAACAGTATCCATCTTTCTTAGAAATGGTTTAAGGGATGATGGGCTAGTTTGAGACTGAGTTCTATGAGGAGTGGGATAAACACATCATTTTCTCTATTAATGCTATAGATGAGAAAAAACCCACTGATGATTAGATCTCAAGTTATCTATCTTGTATGAGCATGGAAAAAGAGTTGATGAAAGTTTCAGGTAGCATGTTTTAAGATAGATGAAAAAAGCTACCCAAATTCATTCCTTGTTGATAGAAAAATAGATGACTATTAGATTCATCAACACATTGCATGCCTCTTATGACAAGAAGGTAGCAAAAGGCTTCCCAAGAAGCTTTCAGACATAGTCATACTCTGTGGAATAATCGATGAGGTTATGAAAAATAAAATAGGCAGAAGAAATATCTACAAAGGCAGGAATGGAAGAATAAAGGTAGTCAACAACCAAAATCTGGCACTGAAGCCAGTTCATCTCACACTTGTGCTAAGTTAGACCTAAGTAGAATGGTTGTTGAAGAGAATTATAAGATTATAGAAAACATAGATTAAGTGAAGACACTAATGAATTTGGTCTAGCAAATCCTAGTGCAAGCTAAATAGGTTAATGCGACTCAAAAGATAGAGGAATTGATAACTTCTGCAATCTTTATACTGTTTATGACCATACGCTTCAAACATGCAAAGAATTTTGCGCTATAGTTCACAAGATGATGAACGAAGGTAGCATTGAATTTTATGATAAAAAGTGAACCTCGCATACTGAGTTTGCAAATGTAATACCATCTATCACCATTATTGAAAAAGAAGAAAGTAATCTTCTTTATGGGGTTGAAAGGCCATTAATCTTGTTTGATAATCAACCTAGAGTTAAGGTTACTCTTGCTCAGTCCATGTTAAAGATGATTATTCAACTTCCACCCCTTTTTCCTTATGAGGGCAACAAGGTAGTTCCTTAGAATTATGAAAGCAAAACCTTGATCACCAGAGAATTTAGTCAGCAAACAGCAAATATTGACCTTTTAGAGGTCAGTCATCTAACTTAGAGTGGCAGATGTTATGCCTCAGTTGCATCAAAAGGTGAAACTCAATAAGTACCAAAGTCTGCAACCAAAGACTCAGAGTCAACATCTATCAATGAGTGAGAAAAAAGCTACAAAATTTCGTAAGTTCATTAAGCACAGTGAATAGAGCATTATCGATTAGCTGAACAAACAATCCACTAAGATATCTATGTGGTCACTACTAGTAAATTCTAAAGCTCATAAGAATGCCATATTCAAGGTTTTGAATAAGGCATATATCATTCTCGACATCTTATAGGTCAGTTGGATCGCTTGGTGAGAAACATCATTGCTCAACAATTACATATCTTTCAGCAATGATGAAATCTTGCATGGAGAAAGAGGAAACTACAAAGTGCTTCACATCACTACATATTGTAAGGGCACCACGTCACCTAAGGTGCTCATTGATAACAAGTTGCTTTAAATGTAATGCCCATGTCATGCTTAAATGAGCTCTTTATTGACACATCTCATATCCAGAATGGTCGTATGATGGTATGCGCATTCAATGGAACTTACAAAAATATTGTAGGAAACATCACCATTTTATTCTAAATTGGCCATGCACTTATGAAGTAGACTTCCATGCGATGGATATTGCTTCATCATATAACTTCCTATTAGGAAGCCCTTAGATTCATTCTGCTGGGGTAGTACCATTATCTTTGCACCAAAAGTTGAAATTCATTTTTCAAAACAAGTTGCTAGTATAAGAGGAGAAGAGGATATCATTGTTGCTACTTCAACTGATATCCCATGTGTCAAACCTGATTAAGATATTTTAGAATCCTCTTTCCAATCCTTTGAGTTTGTCAATGCTACTTATGTCAAGGAAGGGTTACCAATGGTTGAACCTTACCTACTGAAGAGCACTCATATGGTTGTAAGAGGGCATGCTAGACATATCTTTGGTGGTAGGCTTCTGCAGCCTTTTTACCCATTGCTTTATATGGTGAAACCAATAGAAAGAAGGCTAGTTGAGCATAGTGGCTAGAGATGTCCCTTAATGCATGAATGAAAGATAAAAAATGCCCTTATCTTGTTTCCAAAAGGCATTGGCTGAACCTTGAGTTTGAAAAAGGCAAAGTTAGCTTAGTAGAGGGACTTCTTCCAAACATTCCTAAGAATCTTCCAGCAATCTCTAGTACTAAAAACTCTTCCAAAACACTATTCCATTACTTTTCACCCTTAACCTTATTCCATTCTTGTAGTTCTCCCAAACCACCTTTAGAAAACCTCTAAAAACTCAACCTTTCATAGACTTTCATCCTCAAAACACCTCATCGTCAACTATATTAACAGAAACCTTCTTTTTTCATCTTTTTTTGCTAAATAATAGTAAAGAGAAGGAACTGACTGAGTTTAAAGTCACCATTTTAGGAAGGGAGAAAAGTTTAAGCTTTTTTTTTGGTATATTTTGTACCTTGTTCCATACATTTTTTGTTTTTCTATTACATTATTTCAGCAAGCTCTTTATGCTGTCGTGACCATCCTAGGACTTTCATGCAATATTGTTGCCTTGGTTATAGTAATCTTATGATCTTGATGACCCTCTTGATACCTTGATGTTGTTTGGATATGTATATATGCCATGCTTCATTTTTATCATTATTACAGCCTCTATTCATTGATTTCTTGCCATGTTCCTTTCATATTCACATATTAATCTTATATTTCAATTTTTATGGCACGTATTAAGTATGTTAAGCATTTTCTTGTATATTAAGGAGTCTCATGTCATAAAAATGTTGTCTTGAAAACTTTAGCATGCTTTCCTCTGCTTAAGCATGTTCATCTCATTTCCATACATCTTATTTGTTATCTTCTTGCATTTTTGCACCCACTTCCATGACAAAATGTCACCTTTGTGTATTTATATGTTTAGTTCCTATTTATCTTTGTGCATTTTGTGTTTTTCATGTCATTTCTATCAAGATGCATGCTTGTTTGATAAAAATCTAATTTTTAAAAGAGATCTCCAAATTAGTTTATGCTACCTTTAATAGATGGAGATTAGCATGAATTTAAGGTTTCATCATATTGGTTTTCCAATCTTAGGGATACATTAAACATTTTAGATTTGGATTCATGGTAAAATAAGTTTAAAGATGCTATGTTTTAAACAAAATCCCTTTTTTGGTATATACTAAACATTGATCTTAATTTTAGCACTTTCATGATGGCATGGTCAACGGGTTGTTTCATTGTCCTAAACTAATCCAAGACTGTGAAATGAACACCATGTTATTCTAGTCCCTGTGTTATGGACGTTTGAACGTCCATAACTTGAATTTGACCCTTTAAGAAAATCAAAAGGTCGAATAGTCCTTTTATTTTGCTCTAGCAGCACTATAGTCTGAGTTAGAAAATTATTTTTGAATCATAAATGATTTTTATTGAATTTTTTGATATTTTTCCCTTAAAGGGAAAAAACCCTTTCCAATGGTGTATTATGTGCCCTTGGATCATTTTAGACGAAAGAAATATGATTTCTCGAACCTTTGCTGTCTGGAACCCTTGGAACTAGTATGCTATATTCAGTTTAGGCCATATTGGCACATTAGATGATTTTTTTTGAAATATTTAAATATTTTTCATAAAATGTTTACAAAATTCCCTTTCCGAAAAGGTATTGTTTACGATTTAACGATTCTGAATAAAGTCAAAATGATTTTTCAAAATCCATTAAGCTTTTTCCTTGTACATGCTGCGAGTATCAAGACAAACCTAAATTAAAAAATTAATTCTGCCTAGAAAACCATTTTCTAAAATCTTAGGAATATTTTACATTAAACCCCACCAAGTCACCTTTCCAATGGTGCCTCTTTCACCTTTTAAGCCTTTAAATAAGCTTGAAATAAATTAGGGAATAAGAACTGCATGATGATATCCCTTGTTTTAAGATTGAGATAAATTCAATTTCCTGAACCACCTTTGTCTGGATGTTCAAATGTCTCACAATGTGTCCAATCTATTTCTCATGAAGTCAAATAAAATAACACGAACTTTTAGACTCGGATCAATGCTAAA
The DNA here is from genome assembly GCA_029448705.1 of Adansonia digitata. NCBI lineage: Eukaryota > Viridiplantae > Streptophyta > Magnoliopsida > Malvales > Malvaceae > Adansonia > Adansonia digitata. Next base: position 6,629 of record JAQSVH010006455.1, on the reverse strand, counting down.
ACATGGAAATTATTTCTCTTTCAAGCCTTCAGGTTTAACTTATGAAATATCCCTTATACAAAATATCTTTTTCCCTTATGAATATAAAAATTTTTGCCAATGAAGGTACTTAAACTCCATTTTTTCTTAGAGGCACTCCAACCTCGCTTTTCTTTCAAAATTTAAATTTGTTTTCCTACCAAACCCTTGTTATATATACCTAAAATTACCATTTTTGGGGACACTCCAACCGTACTCTTCGAAGGGACACTCCAACCCCTTTCCCTATTAAATACTTGAATTTTTTTCTTTATTTTCTCAAAATATAAAAATTTTATTTTTAGGGATACTCAAACCCTACCACTTCGAAGGGATATTCTAACCTATTTTCCACTAAAAACTCAAATTTTTTCTCAAATTTTTACTTTGAAAATACTCTAATCCCACCATTCCGAGGGGATACTTTAACCTATCTTCTCGAATTTCATCTGAAATTCAAATTCTTTCCCAAACATCTCCAAGGCCTATCAATCAAAACTTTTTTTTTTGTCTCTCAACTAACATCGAATCCAATCAAGTCTCAAAGTTATCATACCGGTTACTTTTTAATAATCGAAGATGATCATGAGATACATTGTGATCATCCCTTTTTTTATATTTTTGTGTGCTTATTTTTATGCAATTTTATTATTTTCATTTTCTTCTTACTATCATGTTTCCTTTTTGTAGAGAGCTTTATGCATTCATGTTTTAAAAAAATCATTTTCTATATATTGCAAAAGCAATATTCCATGGTGGTATCTCCAGTACATGAAACAAAATATCCAAATTTTCAAAATTCAATCCGAAACTTTCTTTCACCAAAAATCCCTGTGTTCCCCACACCTCCAAGGCATAAGGTGATTTGAATTTTCCTTTAAAACCTAGATCTAAAATTTACAAAATTTTATGCATTACAGGGATTATATCTAAATAACAACCAAATGTAACTGTTTAAGCCAAAATCAAAACGAGACATAATTAGTAGGTTTCAATTTTGGGTGTCATTGGGGTGTTAATTCTTCGCAATGCGTAACAAACTCCTAAACCCAACCAACGAGTCTATAGACTTTGTAGACCTTAAGATTAATGTTTTGAGTTTCGTAACTTGAAATATTATTTTCAATAGGCATCCAATCTTGTCTAGCCTAAAATGATCAGTGGCAACTCCAAGTTTACATCTACTTTGTGGTGGCCATCCAAGACTAGTTGGATGAGTGATCCGTCCAACGGTCTCTTTCCCCTTTATACTACCACGACTAGTCCAAATCTTGATCATGGGATAACTCAAAGGCTCGACCACCACCACTATCGTACATTTTTAAGTAGCGTGTACTAAGTCCTTTGGATTGTTCGAAGTTTTAAAAGTGACCACGTGGTGACATTACTCATTTCATCCAAGTTCATGAGGTACCGAGGCTTTTGACAAATGTTTCCATCCATTCATGTTCCTCACCAAAGTATCTAGTTGTTCTAGCGTTGGCTTTTTCTCAGGATTTTAATGAACTTTAAGGGAAATCCTTTGAATTAATAATAAAAATCAATGCATGAAGGAATGCAATATGAAAGAAAGAGCAAGATATGGATTTTGTTTCATATTAGGATATACCACTTCAAATAATAAAGAAAGCAAAAGGAATTAGCAATTGATTTTTTGGCCTTAAGCATCCTAGACTTTAAATTTGTAGACTTTCTAATTCAACTTTTCTGAAAATTACCTTGAAGAGTCTCATTGTTTTAGCATTTTAAGCTTTTAAGAATGCTTTAAATTGGGCTATACCTTCTCATATGAATCTATATAGTCTTTTGAGCAAAAAGTCTCTATGGCCTTAAGTTTGGTATTTAAGCCAGCCCTTTGAGTTTTAAATCTCTGTGTCTTTCTTAGTTGGAAGATGCCTTTCGAGTTCTAATCATAAACCCTTCTTTTTCTTTTTTGTTTGTTTGTTTATTTTTTTCTAGCTTCAAGATCTCTTTTTAGGATTTCATCCTAAAACCTTTTTTTGCTCTTGTTTTAATTATTTTACTTTTTTACCCTATTGGATTTGTTGGGTTTGGAATATCATTCTTATCCATTTTTATGAAGATTTATGCCTTTCTTAAGAAAGCTTTCTTGGCCACATATGGTACTTCTTAATTGGGAGTCTATTTTTCTTAAGCATATTTTTAAATAGGGAAAATCTTCTTTAGCACAAATTCTCCTTCATGGAATTACCTAAGGCATATTTTCTTGTCTCAAGTTCACATTATTTTTTTCTAGTACAATTTCCTTCAATAAATTACTTTAGCTTTTTTTCTTCCAATATGATTCAATTGTTAATATCAAGCTTTGGCCCACTTGGGTTCCTCTAGGTTGACTTCTATTGCGATCCATAGGTAGAAAATCCCAAACTCAATCTATAATACTTCCATTATTCCATATACCATAGAAAATGGTATAGCGATGTGCAAACTAAGGTACAATATACATGTAAGGCGAAAGGCAGTTTCTTACGTCAATCTTTGTAAGTATCGATCATCTTTTCAACTATCTTTTTTTTTGTTCTTATTAGAGCCTGTACAACTACATTCATCTTTGGGGGATAGGGTGCCTAATTTTTTATGCTTAATCTTGAACAATGCGTATATTTCTCTCATCATCTTATTATTTAAAATAAAAGCATTATCTAAGATCATCTTTTCGGGAAGCCCATCTTGACGTATAATCTCCTTTTTAATGGACTTACACACCATTAATATAATCATTTTGGTGTACGATGCAATTTCTACCACTCTATAAAGTAATTGATCATTACTAAAATAAAATGATACCTATTTGAAACCTTTAGGTAAGTGGTACCAATCACATCCATGTCCCATATTGAGAATGGTCGTAAAATAGCTATGACATGTAACGATGATTCGGATGCATGGATTTTGTCCATGTAAATCTGACCCTCATGACATTTTCGAGTGTGATTATTGTACTTACCATTCATAATAAGCTAGTAGTATCCTATTCTCATAATCTATTTAGACATCAAGAAACCATTGGTGTGTGTATCACATAAACTTTCATGAACTTTGTTGAAAATTCTCTTGGCCTTAACTCTATTCACATACCTTAATAATACTTGATTTTTCTCCTTTTTGTATAGAACTTCTTGTTAATACAATATCCATGGCTATTCTCCTTAAGGTCCTCTTATTATTTTTAGTTGCCTATTTTAGGTATTGTTGATTGTTGACATACTACAAAATGTCATAATATAAAAGGTTGCTATCTCTATTTTCTTCAATGCTTATATAGTGGGCTAGGGATTTGAAACTGGTAAATTTTGACAGGTATCATCTTTGCCCCTTCATTCACCTTAAACATTGCTGCCAAAGTAGCTAAAGCATCAGCTATTTGATTATTTTCTCAGGGCAAACAGTTAAAATTTATCTCATTAAAATCATCAGTCAATTCCAATATGAACTTTTAATACTTGGTTAACTTCACTTTTTATGTCTCCCACTCTTCATATAGTTAGTATATTACCAATGCTAAATCTCTGAAAACTCCTTTATCATTTTTTCAATGGTTACATATATCCTAGGACATATGCAGTATGTTTCACTATGTTATTAGTCTAATCTAAGATTAGTACAGCAGTGAAAGGTTAGTAGTCTCCTTCTAGAGATATTAACACTGCACTAAATACATGCTTGAAGTGTTTGAAGCATCATCAAAGCTCATTTTCAATATTTTTCTCTCTAAAGGTCATTTTTCTATCTAAATAGACACATATCAAGTCTTAATCAAAGAAGTCAACATTTAGAGGATCATAGTCACCTACTGCTCGACTAGCCAAAAACTTAGTTATTGCATCACTCTTTATGGCCTAATGATTCTCATATACAATATTGTATTCAAAAAGCAGGACTTGCCATGTGGCTATCTTTCCTAACAATACAAGTCTTTAAAAATATGTACATAACAGGATCAAGGTTCATGATCAGCCAAGTTATATGGTACATCGTATATTGCTTAAGCCTATTGGTAGTCCAAGCTAATATGCAACATAGTTTTTCCATTGACAAATACTTTAACTTGTATTTTGTGAATTTTTTAGTAAGATAAGATAGCCTTTTTTTATTAGTTTCATTAGCACAAAGCCTATAGATTTTTCGAACTTTACTAAGTATAATAATAATGGTTTCCCTAGAATTTATAGTTCTAGTATTAGCGCATAATGCTTGCTTTTATCAAAGGTATTTTGAAGAAGCCAAAATATTTGGGTCACATTTATCGGTGAAATGAACTATGAATCTAGCCATATAATTCAGCTTCCCTCGAAACTATTCATTTCTTTCTTGGTGTGAGAAGACAATAGTTTTTAGATAGTCTTTATCTTATTTTGGTTAACTTTGATTCTTTTGTTGCTAATAGTAAACCTTAACAACTTTTTTGATGTAACTTTGAAAGTTCACTTGATCAAGTTTAGTTTAAGTTAAACTTTCTCAATTTTTAAAAAGGTTTTTAAGGTTCACAACATGCTCATCCTCTCTTAGTGATTTCACCTTCATGTCATCCATTTAAACTTTACTGTTTTTATGCATTATATCGTGGAATAATGTTACCATAGATATTTAGTGGGTTACCAGACATTTTTTTACTTAAAATGAATGACTTTATAATAGAAAATTCCTCATATTGTGACAAATATGGTTTTTTTCCATGTCTTTTGGTGTCATCTTAATCTAATTATTTATCCTAGGAATTCATCCATAAAATAAAATAGGGAATGCTTCATAATGTTATCTACTAAGTTGTTAATGTTTGGAAATAAAATATTATCTTTCGAGTTGCCTCGATTCAGGTTATAGTAATTAAGATAAATACAAACTTTGCTATCTTTCTTTGAACCGAATGTTATTTTTTACCTATTTAAAGATTTTTCTTTTTTTTTTTAAAATCCAACCTCAAATTGTTTTCTCACTTCTTCCTTTATCTTTAGAAAGATTTTTGGCTTTATCCTTCATAGCTTTTGCTGGATCTGTTTGCCTTCTGCCTTTAATGGGACAATGTCAGTGCCCAACCTTAACATGTCTTCATAAGACCATGTGAAAACATTCTTATATTCCTGGAGTAAGGATCTATACATTGCCCTGTAGATGATGAAATTAAGGTTCTAATATTAATTTCATTTTTCTCTTTTTCAATCCTAAATTAATGATTTCCAATGACTTTTTATAGGGCGAAATTTGTTTATATACTTGTTCTATTAATCATAACAAATTTGAAGGTAAAGCACAACCATCATCGTCAACTTTGCCTATACAAATGGGTTTTCCAAAATTAATTTTTGATTCATTGTTGGGATTGTCCAAATGCTTTTTGTTTGGATACTTGGAAAAAAGTGAAAAGGAAACAATATAAGGAAATATATATGTAAAGAATGAAAGAACCTAAAATGGATACATAGGAAATTTATAAGGAAAATGCATTGCACTTTTTCATTTATTCAAATGATAAAGAGTAATCATAAGCCTATACAAAAGATGCCTAACACTTTTGGGCAAAAGAAATTATAATTAGTTCTAAGCCTTACTCTAGAGTTGATTTAAAGATTACAAGAAGTTCAACTACACTTTAATTTGTCAATACATAGACTGAAGGATAAAAGCAAACCATTCAACTCGTTTCTACTTTACCTAATTCCTCTTTTATGGCATTAACAATGAATTTCTCAAAAATCCTTTCCAAGATTACTAGCATATTTTCTATATCTGTCTTCTTTTATTTATGGAAGATGTATCCTACTGAATGAAAAATCTCCATCAGTGGAGGAAAAGTCATTGGATTGTACCCTTAATCTTTTTTAAAAATTTTGGCTAGCATTTTCTCTTTGTTCTTCTACATTTGTTTCCTCCTTTCCTTCACGTTAGGTTTAAATCCTAACCCATGCTTGTCTTTCTCTAGTCACTTTTAAAGCTTTAGGCATTCCTTGCAAAATACTCTTTTAGTCATTTTTTAGCCTAGCATCCCTTATCAATAGTCAATGTTCCTTGACAACCTTGGCTTAAAAATCTTAGATCTTTCACTAATGAATATGGCGTTGATAAATTTAAAGAACCTAAAAGAATATTCCATTACCTTTTTTTTATCTCTATATAAGGAGTATCAGTAGATGCCAAAGACATTATCTTCTCTTTGCTTACCTTGCAAATTGGACGTTCTTCCATGATGAATATAAGCTTTAGATGGAGTGATGAAAGAATAGCCTTAGCTGTGGATAGGATGGTGTGATATACATGTTTTAAAACTCAACTTTGAAGTACAAGATCTAATCTCGATTGGGATTTTATTGTTTACCATCACCTTTTTTAAGTCCTACCAAAAGCCATTACTATAGAATAGCTTTGTTGATATAAAATATATCCATGAGCATCTTCGACATGATTACAAGAGGTATGACATTTAGTGATGATCCATTATTGATAAACACACTTTGGCAAAATGTAGCCTTTATAAGGATTGATGATTTAAATAGCCTTCGTGGATCCCCTTCCATTCAATGAAATTTCATCATCACTAAATGATATGAAATTATCAACAGTCATATTGTCTACCAATTGTCGCAACGTACCCC
>JAQSVH010006444.1:0-12237 GCA_029448705.1 Adansonia digitata | reverse complement strand
ATTTAATAAATTTAAAGTTTATATCTTAACATTTATAAGTCATTTATCCATCCTAATTTGTAATCTCCTTTGTTAAAAAATAATAATAATAATCTACACTTCTTCCATCTTTATTTTAGAGAAGTTAAATCCTTTTCCTCCTAGAAAGAAAAAAATAATATTATGGAGCAAATAAGAGCGTAAAAATATCATCATCCTATCAAATAAGAGAGACATAATACTTGGCCTTAGATTAGGATATTGCATGTTTCATCACAAACAACTACTTAAAATTTCAAGAAGAAAATTGTCAGTGAAACATAGTTTCTAATGGTATCAATAACTAAGAAGCATAATTCCAGTTTCTGCAACATTGTATTACAAATTCCAAGTATCAAAGAGAACACTTTTTTTTTTTATTTCTTAGAACAGAGGAAATGGAGCTTAAACCCTGATCCTCAGCTCTTGGATCATAATACAGGTGATTTGCTTTCGGTTTTTGCTCCTTATGACGATTATTTCATAATTCTCACTTACCAGAGATGGTCGTAATTGCATGAAAACAGAAGTTCATCCTTTATGCAATGGTTACTTGGAACTTACCAAGCAAAGATAAAAGTCAAATACAAATAGTCTTGAATTCTGCTGGGCTAGTAGACAGTCCTGTTACATTCACTTGCATAATTTATAAAACATGGGGATAAAAACTGAAACAGGAAATTAACTGAAAGAGGATAAGACTTACTGCTAAAACTTGTAAATCTTTGTTGATTTCTTCTGAGTCTCCGAAATGCAAATACAATCAGCCACGGGTGCAGAAGGGAGAGTTGAATGGATCAACCTCGTGTTATCCTGATCTGCATTTTGGCTCGGTTTCAGGATGTGCCTCACGCCTGGACTTAGTTTAATGGGACCTGCACTTGTGACACCATCAAGTTGAGAAGAACCAGTTCCAGCTGAAAGTCCAAACCCATTGGATTGAGACTTATTTGGAATCCATCCTACGAGGTTTGCTTCATTCCTGTCAGGTTCAATATCAAGTGACCCTGTGTTGCATTGAATGCGGTCGATGAAATTTTTTCTTGTCAACTGAGTTGCAGCTCTTGGTTCATCATGAATTACCATATTAGGTATCTTAATGAGCTTCATTGGATAATCTTCTTTAGCTTCAGGCCTCTTCCTCATCTTCTGGCGAATATCAGGGTCCTGAATGCCAACACCTTTCGACTTCATTCTGTCTTTGACTTTGATTCTGTTCCTCTGGCCCAAATTAACAGAAGAAGTTGATTCGATTCCAGAAACAGCTGGGGTGAGTGGAAAGTGAGCTACAGATGGCCGCCCAACTGAACTTTCCATGTGTGAGTGAGTGGTGATTTGATTGTGATCGTAAGAAGCTATCGGAAAATGAGGAACCAAGCAGTTGGCAAGAAAACTAGTTCGAGCAGGATGGGGCTGATGTCTACTACCCACTTCAGGAAATGGTTGACGCGATCTAGGTCCTTGCAACGACCATGGAATTGGGTTCTTTGAGGAGTCATGAAACCAAGATGATCGGACATGTTCAACACGATCTGGATGCAAACAGGGAAACTTGAATGCCGATTTTCCTGTATTCAACAGATTCTGCTTGCTCTTTAGTGCAACAGAATTCCCATTTATATTCTGATAGTTTCTGCATGAAGTAGATGCCGCAGGTAGTTGAGAGCATATAGAAGGCTCTTCGAAGTCAGCTCCATAGTCAAAAATAGTACGGGAGGTGGGTGAATGAGCAAAATGGTCTGAGTTTGGATTAGGATCTCTTGCAATTCTAAGGCTGCTGTTATGGAATTCTGGATTTGCTTTCCAGTTAAGGCCTGGCTGAAAAAAATTAGACTCAAGAGGCTTCATGAGTAGATTGCTGCGAAAGGAATGGTTGCTCTCTATTTCAAATCGTTGAACAGGAGTTTCCGTAAACTTTCGTGGTGCTGGATCCGAAAGCCAGTCTTGCTGAAAATGTATACCAAAATAGGAATTCTGAACGGTAGAACTTTCAGTGTGGTTATCTTTTATAATTTTCTTATCAGTCCAGACCTTTCCATCTGCAAATTCTTGTCTCTCGTAGCTGCTTTGACTAATTGTAACATCTTTTCCCATCAACCGCATTGTTGGAGGGGGACTAGTCAGGAGCAACTTTTCTGCATTTTCCTTTGCATAAGTCATGCCTTTCTCCTTTCGGTTCTGAACCTGGTCATATTGCCCACAGCCACTGAAAGAGTCTTCCGTCAAATTTAGGTCTGAATCCATCAAGCTGATGGAGCGGTTGCATATCCTGTCAGAATTTATACGGTAGCCATCTTTTCCATAGCCCTGCAATTCCGTAGCCTCTAATCCAGCCGATGAATGTAAAGTGGCATTTTCTTTCATGTGATTCTGAGCAGGAAACAAACTTAACTGATTGTTTGGAAGTGCACTTTTTTCAATAAAATTCTTCCCTTTCATAATTGAATGATCATCCATGCCCCTTGGCAAGACAAGATTCTTAGTTCTATTGGAAGAACCTGATGCTAAACTTAACTTCTTGAGTTGGTTGAATCCTCCTTTTCCACTTGAATTTGCCTGTACTAGTTCACCTTGTGAATTAAGAGGCAAACCAAAAAATTCCTCATCCCTGTACTTTTCTCTAAAGCCAACTGCCTTCTGTTTCCATTCTTGAGAGGAACACAGCTTCCCCACCAGTTCGAATAATGGCTGATGAGACAAAGCATGGCCCGAAACATTTCCTGATGCAAACTGTGATGTAAACGGAGCAATTTCACTGGCATTTTTATTCAAAGCAAAACCAAATGAAGGCTGCAAAGATGCCCCTGAATTCCCTGTGGAACTTATAGCAACTTCGTGGGTGTGATCTCTAAAATAATCAACAAAGAGGGAACTGTAATTCAAAGCCGTAGAAACGCCACCACATGCATGAGGATTGACAAAAGGATTTTGTATCTCTTTCACTGCAGAAAAGAGTCTAGGAATGCCAGTATACGGAGGGCTATGAGATGCCGTTTGATTTCCTTGATGAGATATATGCAAATTGCGAGAGTCTAGTACAACTTGTCCTGGGGACAAAGATCTATCCGAAAATTTATTTGGTTTTTCTCGCTCGATGATATGTGGTCTGGGAAATTTTTGTGTATCAAAATTGTGATGAATATCAGGCAGCTGCTGTTTCTCCATCATCGCTTGCACCCCAATTCCATTTTCTCGGCTAAACGAAACATCTTTATCATAATTTCTGTTTATCTCTCTGGCCGGAAATTCTCTATGATCTTCACTCTGGTTGCCTTCTTTTGAAAGCTCGAATGAATCCAAATCATTGTTACAAACGTTTATCTCAAATGAAGTAACATGTTTCTTATGTGGACTAAGAATGTCATCCTTACCTGAGAAGCTCACATGCCTAACCGAATGTTGAACACCGCAAGTACTTGCTGGAGTAGTGGCCCTCTTGCGCATTGCTGTATTGTATCCGGCGATAATTTTTGTGGGATTCTTGAGAATGCCACGAACAGGCGAACTTGGCTTTTCAAGCTCTACAATTAGCTTGGATACTTGAACAATCTTACTTTTCTTCTTTGCGGATGAGCATTCGAGACTTCGTTTCTTTCTAAGGATAGAAACCATGCTTGAGCCCCTGTTGCATAACATATTATTTGGTTTTCTATTGAAATTGACTGGAGTTTGCAGCTTACGCTTGCCACCATTCTCCTGAAACAAGAAAAACAGAAACATCATGGTGTCAAGCTTTTTGAAAGTAAGAGTTTTCAACTATTATTTAATTCAACTGCGAAAATAGATAAACTCTGACAAACTTCCACAGCATGTCATACTGCCATAGGAATTTGAAAGAATTTGAATCCGTTCAGAAACTTATCCTTTTCTAGTTAAATAAATTAAAATTTTGAATTTACCATAAATTCTTCTACTTTTTCCTATACTATTTATTTCTACTTAATTTCTAAATTGTTAGAGGCTGAGCCATAAATCAGTAGGATTTGTTGAATTCACAGGCACAAATATTCAATTTTCGAATTTGAAGAATTCAGCCACAGAATTGGGGCTAAATCCATGTTACAAGTGCCAAATTGAAGAACAGCAGTCAACTTGCAAAAGGAATACCCCCAAGGGGGTTTCCCTATCCTACACCAAATTCCCAATATGTGATCTATGTTGGCAATCCCATGGGTATATATCAACTTTCGACTAAATTGTGCTATTTCAAAGTCTATACCTACTCAAACCATGCACATAACTATCTGCGTGTCCAAGGCAGCTCCAATATTTGCATATACCTTGCAGCCAGCTTAAGAAATCTAATATTACTGGCAGCAGGAATAGTCTGCAAGAGTTTATCGATTCAAGGGAAAGTTCGTAGTATAATACTAAATTCAGATCTTATACAAGTCCTTTCCCTGTCACACAGTTCTCATAATCCAAAGTTGGTAGCTTATTTCCTTATGTATTGATAGTGTTACATAGAAATCTGGATTTTGAGAGCAAGACATATCCCTTTTAACTCTCATTACTTTACCATGCTGCTATCACAAGTTTATCACCCTTTATATTTTCAATTTCTACTTTTAGTTGGTGAATGCAATTTCAAATTGCTAAGAATGAAAAAAGTCACTAAAAGTAGCATGTTAATAAGAGGAAAAGAGAAAGAAAGAAAGAAAGAACTTAAGAAGAGAACAAATAAAATAGATATGGCCCTCATCTCGGCTTGTTGGCTTGCCTCAGAATATAACATGCTTTCCGCGAAGAGATTTCAAAATGACTAAACAATTCAGATAGTATAACAAGCACCAAAACCAGCTTAAAATCTTCTTGCACCACGATAAATATGACTAGTGACAACTGCAATCCAAAGTTAACATTTTTTTGTTGCAATGCATACCCCCAGTTTTTCTTATAAATTGTCAATCTTTGGTGAAATTCAGCAGAAGATATGCATGTTTGTAATCATCCTTCATTATAGTACTTTTTCTATAATATATATATATATATATACGTAATTTCTATTCTCCCTTTTAAATCATTTGATAAAAACGTAGTATGTTACACATGCATGAACAATCATAGTTTTTTATCAAAATGCTAACGTAGTTTACACATTTTTAGTAAGAATTTGTCAAGTTATTACAACAAGTCTGCACATTGGTTAAATATGACCACATTTTTCATTCATTTTACAGTAGGGGCTTCCGATGCTCAAAGTCTCTAACTTTGCAACTAAGAAATCCTTGTTAATTATAATTACAAATTACATAATACAAGCCTCATACGTAGCATCCGAAAAGTACTTCTCTAGCTATATGAGGAAATCGTTAGGGGAAAATTTTGCTTTGACTAGAAGAAAAATGGTATATTTTAACATCCTACCTAAGATTCCAGAAATTACTCTTTATAAATAGTTCTTTAGCAGACAAATGAAACTTCCACATAAAATTAATATAAATCGCAAAGCCTATCATTGAGAAGAAATTATTATGAACTTCTACAAATGTAGAAGAAAAGTTTTTTCAGTGACAATGGGAAGATACCATATGAAATCTAGCAGCTAAATTAGACAAGGAAATCGTCTGCCTAGTACAGATTGAGGAGTCATTATTCCGAAATAAATCTTCAAGTTACTTTTCTAGATAGGGTACCTATATGAGCTCATTGGACCATAGCACTGATCTAGTGATTCTTAAAGTCCCAGCATCAAAGATTGGTGAGGTTGACCAAAGAGACATGCAAAGCACACTGCTTTAGCATAAACTTTCAGATATATCAAAAAGAACACTTATGGATACAACAAAGCTATAGGTGTCAAATCATCCAAAATCTAGGGGGAAAAAGATATATAGGTTAATTGAATGTGAAAAAAAAAAACTGCTTGATTTAGATCGAAGAATCGTACAATTTTATGATATCATGTGTATATGGCTGGAATTTGTAGTCAATCCTATTTTAATAGGAGCATTTACCAGGCACCTAACAATGATATGGAAAATGTTGAAGAGATTTTAGAAGGTCAGAATTTCCCAAAGTTCCGATTATTCAGCTGTTCTAGAGGTTGTCAGTCCTAGAGATATAAAGCACTGTTTTTTTCCCTCAATTTAGTACATCGAAATCAGACAAGTTTAATAGGTGGTAGTAACGAGATAGCTTTTTTACAGTCTTTTCAATTCCTCAATATGCATTAAAAGAATACCCTTTAATTTGATAGAACTTTGTACTATAGACCAATATTTGCCGCAAATGCATTCATTAAAACACTTACGTCTAATAGACAAACTAAGTAAAGATGCATAAATGCTTCTAAAAATCAGATAATTTGTAACCAAGGACCAATATATTAGGGTTCATGATATCATATTGATATAATAAAGCCATTAAATAAATTTTCTATTACAAAAATGAGTGGCTTTTTTTTCCCCCTTTAATAAAGAGAAAAGAAAAGGGCATGATTGCTGTCTAGATAAAAGAATGCAACACCAGTCAATTATGTTTTTCCGAAAGTACATGTACTTGACACCCGTGTTCAACACAGTTCTGGACATGGTTATAGGTTGTTGATCCTCCAAGGATCCTACAAATATTTAAAACTTAAAAAATATTTAACATATCTGTATCACACATATTATCATATTTGACACTCAACGCCTAAGTCCAACATATTAGTCAAAGCTACTTGCCAGGTCACTTACATTTTTCTAACATCACCTTTGCACAAATGGACGCTCATGACCATCACTGGTTGTTATTCGATATCACATTAAAAGCTTGTTATGACTACGAAATACAATGAATAAACCTTGAAACAGCTGAAGTAAATGAGAGCATTAGTTCTACCGACTGAAAGATTTCCCCTTCAGACATTATGGTCATAAAGTACCGATAATTCATTTCTCAAACATCTCAATAGAAATCACAGACATACTAAGCCAGCATGATGAAAAAAAGACATATTAAAAAGAACAAAAGGAAGCTCTTAATCCATTTCCAGACGGCCGGTCAGATTTTTTGGGTCTCTATGGTGAAAACTTCTCAAACAGACCATTGCATTGTGCCAAAGGGAGACATAGTAAGCTAACCAGCTAGGTAGTAATCACATGCTGTGGATCATTATCTACTTGGAAGCACGTTCTTACATGTCGTATTAATTATAATTCAACGGAATGTTTCTCAAACCTTATAGAACAAGACCGAACAAATAGTCCAACATAATGCAAAATATCTCACCAGCTTTTTGACATATCGCCATGAGTTTAATTTGGGAAGTGATAAAGCATAAATGAAGTATCGTCATTCACATGCTGCTTATAGAAAGACACTTTTATTGGTACATGCCTCTCCAATCCAGATGACTTTCAAGGACCAGACGGTAACTTATAAAACAAATCAAGATTGCTCATATTTCAAGCCATCATCATCTATATGACAAACAAGATTCCTGTCAATATTTTCATCTCAGCAGTATTTTCTAGGGCAACGCTCCTTTACTTTCCATCAACAGCCTCTCATCAACTCAGATGGAAAAGGCTTAAGCTCAGGTTCATCTCATAGATGAAGACATTTTCCCGATAGTCACAAATTCCAGCCATGCTAGGACTGAAGAATGTGCAGAAATCCATGCATGAGGGAATAAAAATGAATTCCATCTGCAAACTTTCAATAATCCACAATCAATGCTAATGAATCCTTGCCACTGTAAACCCCAAGATAGCTTCCTAAAACTACAAGAGTCTCATAAAATATTAACACTTTTGCAATTTCATCAAACAGCTGGTTAAGCATCTAATGACATAATCCCAGAGAACAGCAAAAGAAAAGAACGCTAAATCTTGCATCGAAATTTAGGACTCTTTAAACACTCAGTTTCCCAATATATATACATACACCCCCCCCCCCATGATTCGCTTAAGTAACAGCTTTCAACTAGAAAAGTATCAGAATTTGGCGTCGCCCATCTACTTTCCTCTCCAACAAATGCAAAGATAAATTGCATAAACTACATTAGTTATTAGAGCTAGAACACATTTAGTCCGTCAGATAACAACAGATGTATATCATTGAATGCGGAAATATAGCAATATAAGATCATGACAGCAACTTACGAATCTCCAAATCCTTTGTGGCAAAGTCCTAGTCAACATTATCATCAATCCGACCTTAAAGCTTAAAAAGTTGACCTTAAATTATTATTGAAATCCTTCCATAGAGCTTCCTTAAATCTATCAAACTCAATGATGAGCAGCTCGGACAATATGATGAAATACACGCCATTAGATCAAAAACATAAGACTGGCCCCAATGTCTGAATGATTTATCTTGGGTAGAAAAAATTATTGAAACAGTAGTCAAAAGAAAAGATCAACAGCATCAGTAATCTAGTATAGATATGCTAAGCCAGAGACAAGAAACCTCTACTCTATAAAAGACCCCTCTGCCCAACCCGTTCCGTACGGACTGGAGCAACCACACTCATTAAAACTGCTCAAACCTTACCAAACATGGAAACCCCATTTCTTTCTTTTAACTTTTTATATATTTTTTTTCATTTCTTTATGTTGCTGTTGAACCTTCATTGCACACAACAAGTACAATTACAAGGCAACTGCTCAGTGACATCAGTCTTCAAAACGAATACAGTTTTTAACCGGCTTCATCAGCAGTTCTTTTAGTAATCCCAAAGGAAAAGAAAGAAGCACAATTAATTGGTCACAAGCCCACAGTTCTAAGAATCAATGACAGTTTATGTTGACATGAACGATAATGAATTATAATTAGCCATCATCAAATGAAAAATATTGCGGCAACAACCCTAAAACCATGGATGATAAAATCAAACCAAGTCACAATCATAATAAAGCACATAATTAGCAATATTTTATGATGTAAATCACACACCTTGTGACCAATCAGGCCATCTTGCTTGTTATTCTTTTTCTTCTTCAGCTTCCTATTTTTCTTCATAAATTTTTTGCCAAATGCCACTTTGTTCTTCTTTTTCTTCTTCTTTGGCCTCTCGATCTTGCAATTCAACTGGTTGTCGAAACTGCCATTTTCATCTTCATCCAGCAAATTTTCATGATCAGTAGTATCAACCTTATGGATCTGGGGAGCCGTAGCAAAGATCTCAGTGATGGATCGTTTCTTAGGGATTCTTGATTTTGTAGCTTTAATTGCCATCCTCATTTGGCGCCTCTCTTGTCTAGATGCTTGAGCGAGGCAACTATCAACATGAGCATTCAACGCATTCACTGTTGAAGCGGCAAACGCCCCACAAACCGGACATTCCAACATGTCTAACCTTTCATCGGATTTCTCCCCAACATGAAGATTAACGTGCAACAAATCACTTTGGTCTGTGGGTCGCGTTTCTTCAACCTTATTTGTGTACATGCCGCTGTTAGCTAATTCAGTTGATTTGAGAAGATCAATCTCGTCGGACCACCAGCGGAATTTGGTGACAGTGATTGGAGGGAGAAGCGATTCCATGGGTTGTTTGTTTATCTCACTGTTATCACCGTCATCATCTGAAGAAGAAGCAGCAGCAGCAGCCACAATGAAGGGCCAGCATTTCACCACGTCGATGCTTCTCATTTTGTAAGCATACTCGCTATGCAAAAACAACAGATCAACAAAGTCAGGCAATGCAAAACACAAAAGGTCAGCAAAGTCAAACAGCAACAAGTACAAAAACAAACAAGAAGAAGAAGAAGCCTTTCTAATCAGCCATGAGCAAACCTGAAATCCAAAAAAATAACGTAAAAAAGGAAACAACTTATTACCGGATGGAAAAACCTTCAAAAACAACCGCCATGCTGATTGTTGAATGAAATCAGAGTCCAAAACAAGGAAAGGAAAGAAGTTTGGGTAGCCGAAGTTAGGCTAAAAAGAAATGAAATAAAAGAGAGACCAAAAGCAAGATCCAGACATGGAGAAAAGAAAGATCGGAAACTGATCGCGATAGTTGAATAACCTTGGCCTGTTACATCTATCATCCATCGATCTATATCTATGGTGAAGTGAAGGGAGTGAAATATCAAACTAGGTTATAGAAAGAGAAAGGCTTTTTACATTTTTCCCGCTCGAAGAGAGAGAAAGAAAGAGAAAGAGAAGGAAAAAGAGCATTTCATTTCATGCTATTGCTTAGCTTTGCTTTGGTTTGCCCTGCTTTGATAGCTGAGCATCAGCAGCTGCCCTCCTCCCTTCCCCTAATTTATGACTGACACCGACGTATGAGACCACAAGCTGGCTCTGGCTGAAGTGTTTCACAGAATAACCAAGTTTACCTTCCTTCATTCTTTCCTTTTTTTTTTTTTCTTTTTTTAACTATTTTTTTCAATCTTTTTTATACCGCAGCATTGCTATAAGATGCAACGTTTGTTTGGAAATTTTTTTTTTAAAAAAGTAAAATTAATTTATAATTATAAAAAAGTTAAAAAGAAAATAATTATTAAAAAAAATAATTATTAAAAATATTAATTAAAAAATAAAAATTACCATTTTACGTGTGTGGCTTTTATTGCAATTAGAGAGGTCAGGGAACCGACCCCATATATGTTATAAAATATAATATATATTATTTATCAATTATATATTTATATATTTAAAATGTTATTTAAAATATTAAAAATTTAAAAATATTTTATATTAAATTTTAAATTCATAAAATAAAAATATTATATTAAATTTTAAATTATAGTAAATAAAATATATATTGAAATTACATTTGAAATTAATAAATATATGTATCAAATAATAAAAATATATTGGAACGTATATTTGATATATATTCCAATATGTAAAAGATCGGTTCTTATACCACGAGAATCGGCCCCATATATATTATATATAAATTATATTTTTTATGTACCAACCCCAAATATATATTATAGATAAATTATATATATTAAAAATAATAAAAAATTAAAAAAAAATTATACTAAACTCGAATTACTATTTAAAAAATAAAAATAAAAATATTTTATATTAAATCTTCAATTAGTATATATTATATATAATATATTATATATTAGAATATTATAATATTATATATGAGGTGGTTGGTTCTCTTGGCAATGGAATCACCCTCTGACATATTATATACAATATAATATAATATAATATATTATATTATATATATTAAAAATATTAATTAGAAATAATAAAAGATTAAAAAATATTTTATATTAAACTTGAATTATACTTTAAAAAATAATTAAAAATATTTTATATTAAATTTTAAATTACTATTTAAGAAAATGAAAACTATTTTACATTAAATTCTAAACTACTATTTAAAAGATAATAAAAATAAAAAATTGAATCATAACTGAATGTACAGATGATCATAATTGATATATTTAATTTCAATAAATATATATTAATATATATTTCAATATGTGAAGGGTTGGTTCCTATACCAACGAAACTGATCCCAAATATATATTACATATAAATTATATATATAAAAAAATACTATTTAAAAATAATAAAAATTAAAAAATATTTTATATTAATCTTGAATTAATATATTATATATAATATATAATATATCATAGATGATACATAATATAATATATATTATATATTATACAAAATATATTTATATATAAATTATATAGAATAAAAATATTTTATATTAAATCCCAAACTACCATTTAAAAAATAATAAATATAAAAAATATATAATCATAATTGAATGTACGAATAAACATAACTGAATGTATAAGTGCTCATAACTAAATGTAAAGATGCCATAACTAAATACACAAATATTAAATTAATATGTATCAATATATATCAATATAACTGAATGTACAAGTAATCCATATATTAAAACATATATCAATATGTATACATTAAAATTAAATATATCAATTATTGTCATCTGTATATTCAATTATGGTTGTATTTTTTATTTTTTAAATAGTAATTTAAAATTTAATATAAAATATTTTTTATTTTTTATTTTTAAATAGTAATTTGAGATTTAGTATAAAATATTTTTTATCTTTTATTATTTTTAAATATTATTTTAATATATATGATTTATATATAATATATATTTTAGAGCATATAACATATAATTTATATAATATATATATATATTTGAAGTTGATTTTCTTGGTAAAGGAACTAACCCTCTATATATTAGAATATATATCAAATATATGTTTTGATATATATTTATTATTTTTTAAATGTAGTTCCCATATATATCATATGTATAATTAA
>JAQSVH010006402.1:0-12241 GCA_029448705.1 Adansonia digitata | reverse complement strand
GCGGGTACCGATTTCGGCCGTTATAGGAGTGCTAATCATTTCCTATGCCTAACTAACTCCCGAGCCTAACCAACAAATCTCTGGACCTTGTAGACCTTGAAATCAAGGTTTTGAGTTTTGTAACTCAAGATATTGTTAGGCATTCGATCATGCCTAAACTGAAATGGTCAATGAAGACTCCAAATTTATGGTTAGTTTTTGGTAACTTTCTAAGATTAGTTGGATAAGTGATTTGTCTGATAGTCTCTTTCCCCTCCATATTATTATGCCTAATCTAAATCCCATCCAAGGGATAAATCAAAGGCTCTGACCAAACACCATATATCTTTTAAGTCGAGCACGATCGCTTCGAATCATTTGGAGAGAAAAAAGAAAAAGGGGCACATGGCGACATGCCCCATAAAAATAATACTATGAAGGAAACAAAAGGATTAATGACAAAAAAACCATATACCATGTATGCCAAAATTTTCACTTAAATCAAAAATAATAATTTTTTTGTTCTTTTAGAAATGCCTAGAATTATAACTAAATACTGGTTAAAATTGAATTAATAAAAAATTTAGTTAACACAAGATTAAATTAGGCCCGGCTCTCTAACCTACCCTAGTGGAGTCACCAAGCCATCGTAACATGGCTATGAAGTGAATCCTAACTGCCAGACTTAAAGATAGGTGAATCCCTAGTTCCTCTATTTTCTTTTCTCATTGCTGTTTGGAGACCAAGTCATCGAGGTGAATTATTCACTCAACTTAACCCTAAATAGTCATTACAAAATGATCATTTAACTTAGAGTCATCACCAATCTAGTTTCGGCTAGGTAAGATTGGTCACCTATCAAAGTTTGTATTTTAAGGGTTATGAAACCCTCAAAAACAACTTTAAGGTCTATGTTAATACTAGAGATCGTATAAAAGGGTTCTAGAGTCGATAGAATCACGAGTAAGGATCAATATTTTTCATGACCCTAAAAATTGGTACCTTGAATTATAAGTTAATTTAAATCCTGATTTTTATTTGATTTCAGAATCTAAAATTTAATTGTAATTCTCAGATTTTAAAATTTTCCTAAATTAAATTTATTATTTCGATTGAGAAAATCTGGCTTTTAAAAATTTCAAAATCAAAATTTCTCTTGCACTCCACTAAAGAATTGAAAGAATACGAAAGATTTTATGTTCATAGAATTTGAAAATCTCGATTTCCTTATTTTTTAAGGAGGGCATTCCTTCATTTAAAATAATCAATGAAATGACTTTTATATGCTAGAAGCACACCTATGGACTATTTTAACTTAAGGATATTGTCTCGATTTTATTTAAAAATAAAAAGCTTGACCTAAGACCCAATTTTGATTTTACTTAAAAATAAAAATATTTGACCTAAGACCCAATTTTGAATTTATTTAAAAATAAAAGGACTTAACCTAAGACCTGATTTTGAATTTATTTAAAAATAAAAAGACTTGACCTAAAACCCAATTTCAATGTAAAATACGAAACTAGACCTAAAAGACTTGGATTTGGTTGAAGACACCAAGATGTACCCTAAAGTACACATTCAACACAATAGTTCCTTGGGACTCTAATGGATGTACGATGACCAATGTATCCCTAAAATACACGTTCAACATGAAAGTATTCAGATGACCCTAAGGGACTCGATTATGGTACACTCACTAAAATGCACCCTAAAGTATACCTTCTACATGAAAGTATTCAGTGACCCTAATAGACTTTAAAATGACCAGCATACCCTTAAAATATACAACTTTAACACGAAAATATCTGGGTAACCCTAAGGAACTTGATAATAACATGAAAAGATCAATTTACTCAATATAGGCAACTTATGAGACAAAGTGACCTGAATAACAAAAAATTACCGACAGGTTCCTAAACTATCTAAATTAACAATATAGTCCCTAAATGACTTAAAATGCTAAAAATTCATCTAAAATGTCCAAAATACACTAAATGGATAATATATGTGAGAAATGTCCTAAATAGCCCCAAAAACAAAGCTTTGTTAAATGATCTTATAACTTTTCAAACATTGCAATTTAGTCCCTAAAAGACTAAAAATGCATAATACACATCAAAACACATGGAAATTTCACCTAAGGGCTCTAGGACCTTTTGGCCAAACACCCTCAGCCTTAAACTTTTTGTATGATTTTACAATTTAGTCCCTAAGATCTTTAAAATTACAAAAAAGACTCTTTAATAGGCTAAAAATGCAAAACAAAAATAGAAACTTATCAAAAACACACGGAAAATTCACCAAGGGCTCTAAGACCATTTAGCCCGCCATGAAATAAAATTTTAAAATTTTCAACTTAGTTCTTAAATTTTAATTAAATTGCGAAGTAGCCTAAAAATCATTAAATTTTGCTAAAGGGACCTAACACCATTCGACCAACACATGGAAAAGCTTTTTATGGTCCTAAAAATTGAGAAATTTGTTTTTAGACGCCTGAAAATGATTAATATTGCAAAAATGTCTTTCTTTGGACTTAAAATGGTGGGAAAAATCACAAAATCGTCCCCCTACAATTCGATTATCCCAAAAAAAACCAAAAAATTTTATCTTATGAATCAGAACATGCATGGCATATTGGAAGACAACCTATATCATTACCAAGCACAATCCACACATTCACAAGCATTTTAGAAGAAAACATGGAACATCATTACCAAAATTTCATATTTATATGAAAAAATGGAATCAAATATGTATCATGCTTGAATCACAGACTTATCAATATCAAAATTAATACTAACTTTGCATGAACATGATTTGAAACATTTAAATTTTGAAAACATGACTTTAAAAAATTTTAAGCAATAATGGAAAACTCAAGGATTACTTGGTCATTGCTTTCACCTAAATTCATTAGGTTCCTTAGGCTACCAACAAGGATCAACTACTTTAGAAATCAAAATTATGAAAATGAATATGAAAACATGATAGGAGCATGAAAAAGATTGAAAGAATACATTTTTCTTCTTGGAAACACTTGAAAATCAAACTAAAAGATTAAAAATCAAGTTTTTCCCTTTAAAAGCAGGTGACTACCTAAAACAACTAAGAAGAAACCTTCGTTGGAAGAAGAAGAAGCATAAAAAAATCATTCCCAACACGTCAGCAAAATAAACCCAACCAATAAAAGTAAACCACAGAAGATTTTTATTCCGCATCATTTTTACACCACATCACAAATTAAATGTTCTTCGTTTCTTTCTCTCTCAAAAAAATACAAAGTCAGAAAGGAGAGAGAATAAATGGTGGTGCAGATCATCAGAGATTGGCGGCGCTGGCAGGTGGATGTGCAAGAGGAAAATGATGCACCGTGGAGGAACCGCCTTTGGATAAAGCAATGCGGCAGAAACAGAGGACGATGATCTAGAGTGGAGAATTTGCTGCCAGCTGTACTTCTGTTTTTGGGAGATCCCGAAACAAAGAATTTGTTCTTTGCTCAAATCCTGACATTTTTATTTATATTTTTGAGAGATCCTTTTTTCTACCACGAGCTGTACTTCTTGGCCTTTGATTTATATAAATCTTGAATTACCAAATAATAATAATAATAATAATAATCTACTGCTTGGTGTTGAGAATGCAAACAAGTCCACTCTCGTTACTTAATTCTGTTTGGTTGCCGGGAAAATGGAGAGAAATAATAGCATTTTTATCTCTTTCAAATTTTAATTGCTTTTGCTCCAATTGCTATCCTTGGTGACATTTAGGCTTATATTGTAGAATTGGAATGAAATCTTTGATAACACAATTGGAAGAAGAGAAGTTGTGGTTTTGTTCTTTAGAGAGAAAAAAATTAAAAAGAATAATGAAATTGCTGCATCTCGTGATGTGTTGTAAAAATGACAAGGAATAAAATTATGATATGGTTTAATGTTATTGGCTGGGTGCATTAATTTCTCCATCTTGTGATGTGGTGGAAAAATGACATGGAATAAAAATCTGATGTAATTTAATTTTATTAGTTGGGTGCATTACTGACATAGTAGGGAACGGTTTACGCAATAATTTCTCCCTCAAACGATTCTTTTTTGTGTTACTGTGATTTTTATTTAAAAAATTTAAGCAATTTTGATTTCCTATTTATTTATTTATTTATTCATTTTTTATTTTTTTATTTATTCATTCTTCGTGCTCTAAGCCAAACTGCATGTTTTTTCATTTTTAATTTATCAATATTTGTTAGAATTAAAGCAATATTAAAATTTATGAAGATATGAGATAATAGTATTGATCATTTTCATTCGTTCAAATGGAAGCTTTATGTTTCTGTTTCGTATTCTCCTTTTTTTCGCAATTAAGTTTTCATTTGATAGTTTTATTTTTTAAATATGGTATTTTTAGGGATTATAGGCTCTGTTTTTGGGGTTTATTTACATTTCTGTCTTCAAGGGATGATAGGGATTTTTAAAAAGTGATATTTTCAGGGTTTATTTGCATTTCTTTGTTCAAGGGACGATGGTTTCTTTTTAAATGTGGAATTGACTTTGAATTTTTAATCTTTGCTAGGAATTAACGAACGCCTAGCTATTATTCTAGCATTGTTTTATTGTAGGTTTTCTTGAAATCTGTCCTCTTAGTATTCAATAGCGAAGATAATTTTTCCTAACTAATCACTTAATAAGTTTCATTCTTGGTGAAGTTCTTGTTAAATTTATGTTTCATAGATGATTTCTACGCATGAGATTGTAGAATAAGCCAAATGTTGTTAAAAACAATGATTTTCTAGTGATCGAATGATGCCATCATTTACTTTTGTTTTGTTGTTTGTCTGTCGGTATGTAGATTTTCCATTTGAAAAAGCATTCAAACTTACGACATTCCTGCTTCTATAATACGTAGATCAAGTGCTTTCTTTTGAACTCAAGCATTCTTATGGACGAACTAGTTCCAATTTTTTGCATTTATTCTTCTAGGACAACCCTTCCATGGATTGGGATCATTGAGTAACTATCAAGCTTCCCCCAGATAGATAATTCTATTATACGTGGTATGGACAAATATGAATTTCTTAATTTTCGACTTTTTTGAGTGTTCCACGTTGTCTTTCTTCTGTTAGGTTTGATCAAAACAGCCCCAACATTACCAGATGGCTTAGGGAAAAATACAAGTGAAAAGGTTGCTTTAAAATTTCTGGAAGAGTTATCTGGTCCTAAAAATTATCCCAGAAACGTTCCTTCTCCTGATTCAAGTGTTGCCTTTAATCTTTCTTTAAGCTGCCAATATGTTCTCGAACAGATACTGCAGGATGTAAAAATATAAACCATACATCCTAGTTTCAGCATTAATTTATGAATTTTGGTTGTGTTAAAAGAATTTTTTTTACACCTTTCTCCTACTGCAACTCTCTAGCTGGAATGTATATTGTCAGCTATGACTATCTTCTTTATCAGGTCTCACTTTCAAATCTGAAAAAGGCTGGACCAGAGTTTTTGAGTGTGATGTTCACCCCTTCATTATGCAGAAAAGAGCCTCGTTATCTAAATGTGAATTAAGAACTAAAATAGGAAATTCTTATCTCTTTGTTCCTGCCGCGCTGATGGCATAATAAGTACCAATCTCCATTCTCTTTTTTTTATTTCTCGTATTAATTTCTTTGTCATTTCTTATTGACCTTTTTGGAAGATTCATTTTTGGAGGAAATTTCCATTCTTGATAATGATAAGAATGTGCCTACATCGAGGTTTGATGACATTGATGATGAAAATGGTAATCACGAGGGTAACCTGATTCCTCAAATTCACAAAAGTAATAATGAATGTTTTGTAAGATGGGTTGCTTGAAGGAAATTTACTACCCTAGGATTTTATGCGAAATAATCCTCAATTGCATGCAAAGAAATTCAAGCAGGATGCCCCTCCCACTTGTGCTACTCAGTCTGTGAAGCAAATTCCAATTCGCTTGCATGGTGAGGAACAGTTGGAAAATTAGTCTAGAATGTTAATAAGAGTTACTGAAATAGAAGTTAATAACTTGGGAAAGGATCAAGAAGGTGAGGGTGATCAAGCTGTGCGTGTCGCCTGAAGGACCCTTGGTCAGAATGACACCCGAATCAGATGGGGTGTTCAAAATGCTGACGCTGATGATGGTTGAGCATAATTATGGAGATAGACCTTGTCAAAATTGTGACGGGCGAATCTAATTACGGTGAAAATGATTGTAGACATCTAATTTTATTCAGGTATTTTCTTTAATGGTTTGGAATATTCGAGACTAAGAATCGAATGGTCATCCTAGTGGGGGTTGACCTCCTCCCTATGGACCAAGCCTTTTTTAAGACCAATTTAGTTATGTTAAGATGATCGCTCAAGCATGCAGTTCAAAAATTGCAATTTCAAGGTTTATAAAGAACAAACCCCAAATTAGAAAAAACATCAAAGAGGAAATTAGCTTTTAAATATCTTTTGTGAAATTTTAGAATTTAATTTTAAACATGATGTCATGGTCAAATGTCCCATTTTTAGAAAATTTTTAGGCTTTTTTTTTTTTTTTGCAAAATTTGCAAGCTAATCGTTGTATATTTTTATTAATGCTTGTATAATATTTGTGTCTGTTAGCTTCAAAGGAGAGATTGAACCAAGAGGAGGTGAATTGGTTCTATAAAAACTTGATAAATTTTAAAGTAAATTGAAAATAAAAAATAAGATAAGGAAGAAAAAAACCAATAATTGATGTATAGAGGTTTTGGTCCTTTAATTCGGCACGTACGTCCTCTCTTCTTGGTACTTTCTTATGAAGGTGATTCTCACAATTCACTAAGAAAATTGTTACCTTTAAGGCTAAGGTATAACCTTATACAACTATCTTTTAAGGCTTAGATAGAACCTTTCAAATACTTTGAGAATTACACCCCAAACTCTCAAATATTTTCACTCACTTTCACACAACCTCTTTTGTTATATGAAAGAAGTATTTTGCAAACAAATTTAACCTCTAGTGGGTAGATGCTTGCTGGAATTTAAGTACAAGATGAATGAGATACAAATAGACTTGAAGAGTATGAATTTGATACAAGTGGAAATAAAAAATTTGATGATTTTGAGCTTTTGTTGTTCAGTGATTCAATGAAATCTATTTCTCTACTTCTTCAGCTGTTTGGAACCTCATTTATAGCTAGAAATTGATTCATCGACATTGGGCATTTAATGTGGTGGTTGGAGAGCTATTGTAGCCTTCATAAATGCTTGTTTCCGTTCAATCCCATGGTATAGTATCGATATAATACCAATACTATCGATATAGAAATAAAAAAAAGTGATCGTTACAGCTTGTTGTATCGATACAGGGATCTGAGTATCGATAGTAAGCAAGCTGTATCGATACATATGAGGGTTTCAGCCAAACCTCGACAACTGCTAAGCCTTATATCGATACACATGGGGTGAGTATCGATCCTAAGCAGCTTGGATCGATATATTTGAGCGTTTCATACAAACCTTGGCTACTACCAGGCCTTGTATCGATACTCGTGGGGTGACTATCGATACTAAGCAGGCTGTATCGATACCTTCATACTTGCATCGATATATTTGAGGGGTTTTATGCATTGTATTGATATATTTGTTCTTTGTATCGATACCAACCTTCAAAAATGTTTATGAAATGATTTTTGTTGACTCAAACAAATATCAAGAATTATTCTAAGTATAAATATACTTGTTAGAGCATATAACTTTTGAAAAATTATGAACTTTAGTATTTTTCAAGATGCTTTTCAATTTAAACACAAATACCAAGTTGAGTATTAATTTAACTTAAGTTGTTTATTATATCAAAACCGAAATCAAGGTTAACAGTGTCGATACTTATTTCAAAAAAATAAAAAATTACAAAGGAAAATCTGTACTGGCATTTATATTGAAGGTATCAAGTTGTCAAATTTATTAGTAAATTTTGAATTTTTGACGGTATTGTGAGTTCCATTCTTGTGAGAATTTTTCTATGACTTTTTTTAGAATTTCAAACTTTTAATTTTTCTCTTATTAGTTACTTTTGATAAGTATTTTGGACTCAGTTAGTTTTACCTAAACTTAAGTCCTTTTATTTTTTTCGTTTTCTTGAAGTATGAAATTTTCTATTCCTTAAGACAATTTTTTCAAAAAATCTTTCTGAGTCTAAGCTTTTCGACTTTTTATAGTTTCAAATTAAATATTTTTAAATTCATTATTTTAAGATTTTGTTTCACTCTTGAATTTTTCATTTCTTTTTGGTAAGGATTTTTCTTCCATAAAGGTATTTTTTTGTAAACATTTTACGAGCTAGTGATAACTCTAGTAGATAGAGTTGTTTAGTCCTATTATGTGAATTAAATTAACTAAGTCTTTGAGCTTTTATTTAGATGTTATTTATTTTTAGTAATTTTTAATTTGCTATTATTTACTTTCTTTATATTTAAATTACTTAGTTATTTGAATGCTTTCCATAGGTTTGTAGGTCAAAACCTGAAGAAGTTTTCAAAAGTGCAACAACTTAATTAAGAAGTAAAGTGGATCCAATCAAGAAAGTGATTAAGTTTAGCAGTTTCAAAAAATAATCTATTCAAGCTACTTGGAGATCAAGTTCCTTCCTCTCTAAAGTTTTGCCTATATCCAGGACTCTTAAGATTAGACTTAGACGTGTCCTAGATACTCTATAGTTTTATTTATTTATTGATTTATTTTAGTTTTTTGAAGAGAAGAGAAGTCATAAAAAACTTTGCACTTGGAAAAGGATTGGAGAAGCTTAAAGATAGCGACTTGATAATTTTTAGTTTTTTCTTTCCCTTAATTTTTTTTATCTTATTGTGATGTTTATGATGGTAAAACTCTAGTGTTTTGTGTTTTATTTAATCAATATAAACTAAATTTATTTTTTTAGGGTTACAATGGAATTCAACATTAGTTTTGATTATTTAATTCTCTTTTCTTGATATTAATGATATTTGAGTTATTTGCTCAACTTTATTATTAATGCTTCTAATTGATTGCCACAAATGGGATTGATTTGGTAACTTTAATGAACCTAGAAAAAGAAATTTTATGTTTAGACCCAGATTGAATGACATGTGTTTCATATTCATTTTTTAAGAAGAATTGATCTGCATGTTACATAAGAATATACAACCATGCCATTTGTAATCAAATTTGAGTCGACACTAAATGAGTTTATTTTACTTCAACTTGCAAAGGAATATAATAAATTGTTAAGAGAAATATTTTTATAAGATCATCGGAAGATACTTATAAATAAATTAGAACTCTAGATTAATGACTCATTATCATTAGTCAAGTTAAGAGAGTAAAATAGGTTCAAATGAAGTGTTGAGGGAAATTATAATCGTAGGTTTTTATTATTGATTAAGTAAACCTTATTTAATTTCTTTGTTTTGTTAATTTAGTTAATTTTAGTTTAATTTTAATTTTATTTTATAATCTTTTAATTAGTTGTTTGGATAAGATTAAATTGGTTTAATTTTAGTTCTTAGCAAAATTTAGTTCAATTCCTTGTGAGAACGATACTCTATTCATCACTATATTACTTGATTACGATATATGCAATTACATGGTAGAAATCTAACAATGGTTAGGGATTTTTGTTGTCCTCTTTTTCCTTTCTTTTTTTATTCACATAAGATTTTTCAATATTAATTACATTTTAAAGATAGATTCTTTTTTTTTAGAATTCAATACTTTGGATTTTTTATTTATTTTTAATTTTAAATTCATGCATAAATATCCTATTTAGGATCTTGATGCATGGAATTTTCCACTAACCTTTTTAGCATAGGTTCAATTTTGGATATATGAAAATTTGGGAATTTCTCATGATTTCTAATTCTTTTAGGAAATTTTTTAGATTTTTTATCCAAATTTTTCCAATTAGATTTTTGCACATTAATTTGATTTTCCTTACGGATTTTTTATTAAAATTCCTACATGATTAATTTTTTAATTGGATATATATCACATTTGGAATTTTAATTCATTGCTTGAACATATGGATTTTAATCCAATTTTTACTTTGTACAATTTAGTCCTTCCCACTCAATTTGTTATGTTTAATTTTGATTTGGAGCTTGCTAGTATTAATTTCCTTAATCCAATTTTTTCTTATGGATTCTCAATTAGAGTTTTACATGATTTAATATTTAAATAAATTTTATCACATGTAAACTTTTAATTGAATCCTTGTTTACCTGCGTTTTAATTCAATTTCCATTTTCTACATTTAATCCTTTTCATTTAAATTCTTTCATTAGATTTTCAATTAAGGACTTCTTGTACATAAATTCATCAATTAGTTTTGATATACATACACTTAAGATCTTAATTGAATATTTTCATATATAAGAATGTTAATTAGGATTTTTATACATGAACCTTGCCAATTTTCAACTTTGCTACCAATTTGATTACCTATGCTTTGAAAATTATTCCAAAGCTTAGTAAATCAAATTCATTTGATTAATTTGACATGTAATCATACTTTTTGCATAGGATATTAATTTAATTAGATTTTTTTGTATTTTATTTCTATTTTCCCCCCTAATTTAGGATTATATTTCTTTTATTAATTACATAAGTTTAGGAAATTATTCCAAAGCTTATAGAATAGAATTAAGTGGATTAATTTCTCATATGGTTTATACTTTACTTAATACATTAATATTTATTTTATTGCATTTAATTTTATCAATTACCAAAATTAATTTTCATTTAATTAGTTTGTTTTATGCTTAAAATACACATGTAATACGTGCATTAAGGAGACAAGTTTTCCCAACATCATAATTCCTCCACCTCCCATGTTAACCAATATAATCCCGTGCATGAAATAGTTAAATTCCACTGAGGGAATTTAATGGAAATTAATTGGGGAAAATGATTAAAAAAAGAAAAAGATAGCATATTTTTGCCATATAAGTATGGACAAAAAATTATTACATAAATCTTTTTCACTGTATCGGCAATATACCCGACTAACAAAATTAAATCACATCATACTTTTATTTCATGTTATTTGTTCAGTACATCACAAGAGCAGTCATTTCCTTATTCTTTAAATCTTTTTCTCTCTTAAAAACAAAACCATAACTTTTCTCTTCTTTCAATTTGTAGACACCTTATTTTGTCCAGACCAATTTTTAGTATCTTAGGAGTTAGGTAAAAGGTGATAAAATAAAAAAAATAGAAACAAAGCTAGGGGATGATCGCCAGGGGATGTGTCACCCGGCAACAAAGTTTTTTGGCGAAGGCTTAAAATGCCTATGGACCGCTTTAAAGAAATTCGAAAACGGGGCATTTTTCCCTTTTTTTTTGTGATCAAGATAAGACAACTCAAGGAACCTGAGGTATGTACGGGTCATATGGGTGCTTAAACACTGTCACGGGCTTTCACATTACCAAAATTTTGAATTTCTATGTGTTGTATCGATACATGAGGGTTTGGTATCGATACCTAAGGTGTGGTATCAATACCCGGCATGATTGTATCTTGACAATAGCTAAAACTGCGATTTTCGGCTAAATGTATCAATACACAAGCATGAGTATCAATACAAGTCCATGGAGTATCAATACAGTCTTAAAGTCTTGAGACTAGAAATAATTTATGCTTTTAGTATCGATACAAGTACTCATGCATAAAATTTGCCTTGAGTATCAATACAAGTGATATGTATCGATACATACAAGCCATTTGGGCTACTTTGAGCCACCTTTCAACTTTCGCATTACCCCTACAAAATTTGATTTAAACATGCTTTTGCACCGAAGAGCTATCATAAAACATTGCAAACCTTAACTATGGGTTCATTAACAGATTCTAACAAATTTATGGAGTCCAAACAATTAATGACAAAGGCCACTTTCATAAAATATATGGGTGTAAGAGGGTGGCAGGCATATCTCCAGCTTGCAGGCTTTCACAGCCTTTTTGCCCCTTTGACCAGCATGGCAGAACTAATAAGAAGGAAGTCAACTGAACATGGCAGCTGAAGATATGCCCTGCTATAGAAGAAAAATTAATAAAGCCCTTTGCATTGTCTTCTAAAAAAGGGGGGCTGAACTAAGAGAACAAGGGATCTCAAAAAAGAAGCTATCTAAAAAAAAAGCAGCTACCTCAGAGAGAGAAAAAAACTCTCCTAGTTACAAAGAAAAGCCTCCCACCAAAAAAATCCCAGAGCCATTCCTAAAAACTCTCCAACCATTCTTAGCCCCAAAAA
>JAQSVH010006361.1:0-12245 GCA_029448705.1 Adansonia digitata | reverse complement strand
ATATATAAGTGGACTTACTATGTTCCAACCATTCTATTTCTATTTGCTTTGCTTTGATTTCCACCAAAAATTCTTGCTATTCCAAAATCTGATATCTGCGGGTTCATCTCATGATCTAGCAAAACATTGCAACTTTAAGATCCTTATGAATAATTCTAAGACAAGAATCCTCATATAAATACCTGATGCCTCGGCCAATGCCGTTAATAATGCTGAAACGGTTCTACCAATCTAATTGCTCTCCAATTTGAAAACAATACCACAAAATCTAATAGCAATTAGTCTTTTTACCATCTTTCATGAAGAATCCAATTAAATATAAAATAAAATAAGAAATAAGAGTTTTCTGTTCGAGAGGCGAACCAAAAGGGAACACATCAAGGCTTTTATTAGGCGTATATTCATGGACAAGCAATCTTTCGTCTTACCATAAACAGTAGCCGAGGAGTCTCACAAGATTTCTATGTTTTAGTTTGGCAATTAACATGATTTTATTCTTGAACTCAATCAACCCTTAGCCATAAGTTCTGAAAAACCTCGTAATTGCAATTTGTATACTATTTGCCAGCTTACCTTATGAAAAAAAGCATAAGAAAGCTCTATAAACGAACTAATTAAGATGGAAAATTTCTTTTCCAAAAGCTCGCTTTTGTGGTGCTGAATGGTTTTAGATTATCAAACTTACCTTGTATAGAAGGCCAAATCCATCTTCTCCAAGTTTGTTTTCATCACAAAAGTTTTTCGTTGCTGCATGTAAAATATATAACTGAATCAAAGGAATCCTCACCTTGAAAATTTTCATTTGAGTAGTCGCCACCCACTTTTGCTTTAATTCGAGTAAATGAACTTCTTGGCTATTATGATCTTCGTTATATCCCCTCATTACCTAATCAGCAAGTGTGATCCCTTCAAGGGATAAGCATTGAAGGATAGTTGGATAACTTCCATCTCTACACTACTAGGCAAGTTTGATTCCCATTGAACCTCTACTCGTCCAAGAGTCCCAAATCAAGTGGAACTTCTATCAAGGACTATCTAATGAGATAGCATAAGCACTTATGAGGTATGAGTGATTAAAATTCCTTCATTCTTTTTTTGTTTTTCATTCATAGTATCCTTTACTAACTTAAATATCAGAGTGTCCTCCAGAGTCAAACTCTGAGCCTCTTTCACCTTTGCTATTTTATAGGTAGCTTGGTAGCATCTCTATCATTGCATCAACAATTGGCGTTGTTAATGGGAACCGAAAAGCCATACATTCATAATTGAAATTTTATTTAGGCATATAAACAAGTAACTCTGAGTTACTAAACCTACACCATGGCAAACTTGCCTACTCGATCTACAACTTACGTAGTGATAACTTGAATACTTAATCTACTACCAAACTGACCCACTTGACCTACACAGTCCACATGTTTGCTTGGGGGCTAGTGTTAAGGCAAGACAATAATCCTTGCATCGACAATGGCACCGTCTATGGGAATCGATAAGTTCTCACAGCTTAGTAATAACAGTGACCTTTTTGTTAATACAACGAAGAGCCTATGCCCACTCAAGTGACTGACTTTGCTCTTGTCACTCAAACCCTTTAATGACAAATCAAGCACATATAGGGTTTTTCCCTGACCTTGCAATGCCTTGTTCTATGGTAACAAAGGGACTAATATTTAAGGATGTGAACATTGTACCTATTCCACCTGATTTCCCATATTTCTTTTCTTATTTTCAAACACCCTTCACATTGAATCCTTTGCCTCAACCACCGAACTACTTCTAGAATCTTCTAACCTTCCACTCGCCATTGCTATAACAAAAGCTCGCTGTGCCCGGTCCAAATACTTATACTCCGGGGAGCCTATCATCCTTTAATGTTGTTATTGTTGGAACAACAGTTTCCAACGTTTCCATTATCAACTCGCTAGCAGTTGATTTGGCAAACCCATATGCAGTAAGCATATCATTACCACCGCACCCGACGATGACAACTATCTTAGGCAGATTAATAAGGCCATTATTTCATTCAATTCCAGGCATTGGCTAGTTAAATGGTGACCTAATAGGCCTTTATCTAATAGTAACATTAGAAAAAATTTATGGCCCGATAGGCCATCATCCAACAACAACAGTAGCAAATTAATCAGCTTTTACAAGCACAAATTGATCGTTAAAATTAGTTGGCTGGCAAATCTAACACTAGAAACCATAGTCCAACACCAAACACCACAGTCTGAGCATAAAAAATCACTAGCCAAATCAGGCAAGTGATGAAGTTCAAGAGAGTTCATATTCTACTCTTGATCACGATCCATACAGGAAGCAAGAAGACATAGATCGCCATGCTCAAGATTCCCTATTGATTGATCAAGTCGCAGCCCTCTGACAATAAGTTAAAAACTTGAAAAAACTAAAAAAGGATGATTGTGAATGGTTAGAAACTAAGCATAATCCCCTATCCTTGGTCATCCGCTAAGTACCAGTTCCTAAAAAGATCAAGCTTTCGTCAATCCTTACATCAACAAGTGGCGTAGTTTGTGGGAATCAAACCTATAACTTAAGTCAGTAAAGGATACTATGAATGAAAAACAAAGAGAGACTGATGAAATTCTAATAACTCATACCTTAGAAGTGCTAATGCTATCTCCTTATATAGTCCTTGATAGAAGTTCCACTTGATCTGGGACTTTTGGGTGAATAGAGGTTTAATGGCAATTAAATTTGTCTACTAGTGTAGAGATGGAAGTTATGCTAGTATCCTTCAATGCTTATCCCTTGAAGGGATCACACTTGCTGACTAGGTGATGAAGGGATATAATAGTGAGACACTAAGTGCCTTTGGCTTCTGCTTGATAGGCAATCACCTTCTTTAGGCAGCTTGGCAAGATTAACACCCAAATAGTGTTCATAGATTATGTTTAGAGTTAAATACTCCCTACACCTGAATTGGTGACCACAAAAATATTCTTTCTTTTCTAACTTAACTACATTCAGTTTTACCTTCATCTTGCTCATAGGCGAGACAAGAAGGTCCCATTCCTTATTAGACTACTTTTGTATCAATAAAAACTGTTCCTTAGTGAAGTAGGCATTTGATGGGATATTCCTAATCAACTTCTTAGTGGCACACTGTAGTTAGTACTAGCATTTATCTTGTCTCTTCAAGGAAAACAAATGCCTTGTCACTTCAACTGATGGATCCTAACTTTTCTCCTTGCAAACAATAAAGTAAGTTATTAGCGTCGCCCATGCAGTTAGCTTTAGCTAGTTTGATGATATACCATATCGATTCAATACCTCACAGAAGAATCATTCTAGTGAAAGATGGAATCCTTCCTTGAAACTGTGCAAATAGAAAGGCGTGTTGTTCCCTTCAACTCTTGTAATAGGTTATCCAAACATGGGGTTTGATATCTCGAACCACTTAAAGTTAAATCGATGTTCTATCAATATCTCCATTACGATCGCTGTAATGATCACCTCCTCGAAGGCATATACTATACTGATGTCTATCTGTATTGGGCCAACTATGATTCCCTTACCTTCTTTAGTTTGGTCTTTCTTGGTTAGGCCCTGGCCTTACTGTACACTTGTACCATCGTCTAGTCCCTTGGGCCTTACCCTCTACCATCAGAGTCTTGATTTTTTCTTCGATAATGATGTAAGGACGATCATTGCCTTTATCAGTATGCATATTTTCCATTGCAAACAACTGTCTTAGAACCTCTCTACCGTTTGCCTCCAGATTTCCCTTTCTCCCCACCGATTTCAACAAGAATTAAGTTTGTCGCAAAACCATACGATTAACCCATAACAAATAAAAAATCTAACTATTAGAAAAGTGATAAAACAAATCCTTGCCCAAAAGATAATGGTGGAACCAATGACAATGCTCGAAACTTAACTCTTACCATAGAATATGATGGATAGCTTGAAAAATGGCATAGCATAGATGACTTGAAATAAAAGGTTCTGATTTTCGTTGGTGTGTGGCAAAATGGTCTGAGGGTTATTTATAGGGGTACCCTTGCCATTTCATGAACCATCACTTACGATTCGCAGGCACCGCCACGTATTTTTTCTCATTACAAGAGCACACCGATTTCATTTAATGCGCCAATTTCCTTGTCAGGTATGAAATTCAAATTTCAAAGTTCAAAAAAAAAAAAGAAGGGAATACCATTCGACTCGATAATTTATTTTTGCTTGGCATTATTAAGGCCACCTAAATCTTCTCAAATCGTCATAGACATTATTGGTCTATGAACGGCCACTTTATAATTGTCCACATCCCTGGAAGGCAATTGTTATATCCTCTCATCGCCTAGTCAGCAAATATGATCTTTTTAAGGGGTAAGCATTAGAGGATAGTTGGATAACTTCCATTTCTACACTAATAGGCAAGTTTAATTGCCATTGAAACTCTACTCGCCCAAGAGTCCTAGATCAAGTGAAACTTCTATCAAGGACTATTTAATGAGATAGCATCAAAACTTCTGAGGTATAAGTTATTAGAATTCCTTCATTCTCTCTTTGTTCTTTGTTCATAGTATTCTTTACTGACTTAAGCATTGGAGTGTCCCTCCAAAGTCAAAATCTGGACCTTTCTCACTTTTGTTATTTTGCAGGTAGCTTGCTAGCATCTTTATCGTTGCATTAATAATCTTTATTCTCTTTAAGAGAAAACAATTATTTGGCATAAAAATGTGTCAACTAGAATTGAAATGGAACTGTGGAAGTAAGATCCAATCAGGAAATGTGTACCTTAAAATTTTCTCTTTCTCCAAAAAAAAAAATATTGGAAAACTAAATATGAAATATGGAGAACACACAAAAAGGCAAATGCACAACCAATATTTAATAATAAAAGAAAGAGAAAGTTTGAATGTGAAAATTTAGCTTAAGGCACATTAGCAAGCACTTTCTTTAGAATAGATTTTTGTCGCTACGTTACTACAAATAGTAATTGATGATATCTTACTCCTAAGATTGAATGACTAGTCAATGATTTTCTAATATGTACTTAAATAAAAAAAAATCTTTTGAACTCTTAAATCTCTTAATTGCTCTTGAAGAAATAAAGAACATAATGGAGAATATTTAATGAAGAGTGAAGAATGAAAAGTGAAGTTTTAGACTCTAGGGGATGGGTAATTTATATTACATGAAACATCAATAAAACGCCTTCTCAATAAATTTTTTTCATAGATCAAAGAGATATATTCTTCCATTTAATTAATATACACATATATATATATTAAATTTTAAATCACCACCATTAAAAACCAACTGTCCTCCACATGATTCAAAATTTAAGGAAAACAAAAACAGTATTTACAATGCATTCAGTAAAGGTGTTTTATGGACTTTAACATCATTCAGTAAAGAAAATGTAATCGAAAGAACCGTAGTGAACTTGCATTTTGTACTAGGATCTTTTAGCCTAATCTTTAATTCATCATACACATCATATGAGATTTGTATTGAGTTCACAAATGAGGGCACGCTTTAATAACCTTGCACTCATATCTTGATTTTTGAATGCTCTGGAGAAAAGTCCGATCTCATAGGTTGCAACCCCATAAGCACACTTAAATAGATGAATTCTTTATGGATATGTGTAATGGAATATATCTTACATAATTTACTATTAATTCATTCAAAGCATGTGTTTTTCCTATCTACTATAATAAGTACCCCAAAACCACTGTAGGATTAGAAAGTAAGAAAATATTATACTTCTTCAATTACTAAACGGTTTGTTTATTCCACATTGAACCTTTATCTTGGAATATCCAAATAGAATAGTTAGTTTGCCATTATCAGTAATTTCTAATTTATGGGCTTTTGTCCTAGTCTTCTTGAAAATTAAATGACTTACTTTCTTGCCAGTCCTTTTGTTAGCAAATCTAAAATATTTTTGAAAAAGGAATATAATCCAATATGATTAGTCCATTTTTAATTAAACCATCATAGTTTTCTGCCTTAAACATAGATGTCTATTTTGCTTATTTAATGTCTTTTGTTTACACTTTGCAATTGATGCTTGATTATCATAACAAAGGCAAATTGCAAGTATTGGCTTTTCAATAATTGGAATATCTTGTAATAAACTTTCAATCCATTTTTCTTTTTGGGCTATTGTATATAAGGCTATCATCTTAGATTCCATGGAAGATCTAAAGATACATATTTACTTGGAGATTTCCACGTATAGCAGCACTACTTAATGTGAAGACATATCCTATGAGAACTTTAGTCTTCTCTGAATTTGAAATCCAATTTGCATCACCATAGCATTCAAGCATAGGGAAGTGACCCAAATAGTGTATACTAAGTGATATCTTACCTTTTAGATATCTTAGTATCTTTTCCAATGTTGTGCAATGACTTATAATAAGATTGCTTCTATATTTGCTTAACTTTCCCATAGATTGTGCTATATCAAATCCTGTAGCATTTCTAAGATCCTTGAGTGTATCAATGATTTGAGAGTACAACAAGGCTATTTAGGATTTTTCCTTAATTCCACATTTAGATCATAAGTTGTACTTATGAGTTTACAATCATACTTGTTAAATTTCTTCAATATTTTCTCAATATAATGTGATTGTGTAATTGTAATACCCAGAAGATTTTGTAAAATCATAATTCCCAAAATACATTAGCCACTCCTAAATTCTTCACGTCAAACTTACTCGACGAGAAATTTTTAGTCTTTTTAGTTATATTTATATTGCTACCAAAGATAAGAATATCATCAACATACAGACATAATATTACACAACCAAGATTCTTGGTTTTACAATACACATATTTCTTTGAGTTATTAATCAAAAATCCATTTGACAAAATAACTTCATCAAATTTCTCATGCCATTATTTTGGAGCATGCTTTAATCCATATAAGGATTTCAAAAGTTTACAAACCTTATTTTCCTGACATGGCGTGACAAATCCCTTCATTTATTCCATGTGTATTTCATCTTTTAACTCAAATATTGAATGAACTGCTAACTTATATATGGATGACAAAGCTAAAAACACTTATATTGTTGTCATTTTTGCTACAAAAGATTATGTGTCAAAATAGTCAAATCTTTTTTTTTTTTGGAAAATAATTTTTTGCCAAAAACCTTACCTTAAGTATTTCTATAAACCTATATGGCCTAAGTTTCTTCTTAAAAATCCACTTACAGTCAGTAGGTTTATATCCTTTAGGTAATTCAGTCAAAACCCAAGTCTTATTATTTATCAATGACTTTATTTCAATATTTATGGCATCTTTTCCAAAAATTAGACTCTACAAATAATATGGCCTCTTTATTTGTTCAAGTATCATCATTTATTAAATATGTATGGAAGTCATTTCCAAAATTTTTTCTGCTCTTGCTCTTTTGCTTCTTTTATAACTTTTCCTATTGATTTTGTCTTCCTCATCAGGCTCTATTGAAATTAGAGTGCTATCAGAAGGCATTGATTTACTCATAATATTTTTCAAAGGTAAAATATCCTTAAAAGTACAATATCTCTCAATTCTATGATAGTGTTGCATTTATATTAGTAATTTTGGATTTTATTACTAAAATTCTATAGGTGACACTATCTTAGGAATACCCACAAGAACTCCATCACTAGTTTTAGCTTTAAGTTTTTTTCTTTTGATTTCTAGAATTTTCACTTTTACCGAGTATCGTTCACATTCTTAAATAACTTAAATTGGGTTTCCTCCCTTTCAATAATTCATATGGGGTTATTTTTAATTTTTTATGAGAAACTATATTTAAAATATGACATCTAGACAATAGTGCTTCACTCTATAAATTGTTTGGGTGTTCAAAGCTGGATAACATACAATTTATCATATCTAATAAAATTCTAATTTCCTTTCTACCACACTATTTGATTAAGATCTGTAAGGAGGAGATACCTGATGAATAATTCCATTTTCATTACAGAAGTTTAAAAATTCTGTAGAAATAAACTTTTGTCCCTATTTAATTCTTTTTTCTTTCTGATTTTCAACTTTATTTTTGTATGAAGTAAGCATATCTAAAGCCCATCTTTTATTTGAATTGGAAAGACATATCAATATTCAAAGAAATCATCATAAAAGCAATGAAATGTCTCTTTTCATTCCTAAAGTAAATTTGAATATCACAAACATCACTATGTATTAATTCTAAAATTATAGATTTTCTAGTTATAAATTTAAAAGGCTTTCTAGATAATTTAGGTTGCACACAAGTTTCACAATTTTCATCCAAGTTTATGTCAGATTTAGGAATATGATCCATAAATGACCATGCCAAACTTTAAGGAATGAACAATATTATAAAGAGAAAAAATTACTATTTTTACCGTTATTATCAAAATAACATTTAACAATTTAACTTGAAAAACCCTAAAAAACATATCGTTTGCCTATACAGACTCATTCCTACTAATTACAACTTTATTAGGCTCAAAAAATAATTTATAATCATCTTTAATAAGAAGGGAGTCACTAATTAATTTTGCCTAATGTCAGACACATGTTGCATATAGTCTTCCAAAAAGTTATTAATAAATCTATTCTTCCTTCTCCTTTTTTTTTTTACAATAGTAGTATTACCCATGTTTATTGCTTTTGCATCAATGACTTGATATTTTGAAAATAATGATTGGTTAGCACAAAAATAGATATTTGCACTAGTGTCATTCCACCATTTATTAGATATACACACTAAATTGACCAAAAAAGTGATTGACATGAACCTTTTGTCAATGTCACTAGTGTGACATTCACTCGTGAGGCTTGGTCTCAGATGGTTTTTGCTCCTTGCAATATAAATAGGCTCTTGTATATGCCCCAATTTTTCACAAACAAAGCAATATCTCTTTTTTTTCTTATTAACATCATTTTGTTGTTTAGAGGAATTATCATTTGAAAACTTCCTCTTTTTTTTAGCTTGGAATTTTTTTCCTTCAATAATGTTCATCTTATTCTTAAACTTATTTGAAAATTTATCTTTATCTCTTTGTTTTTCTTTAATTTGAAGAGAAATCCATAGTAGGAGTCTTACGCTTGTGTTTTAGGGATAAAGCAAAGGATTTTTATTTAGGAGGAAGTATTTCAGGCAAAACACCCAAATGAAATTCCTTACTTTTTTCAATGTTCCGTTATTTCAACTCAGAACTTGAAAAAATTATGCTTGTTCCACTATAATTTTATAATTATCATTTTAAAATCCATATATTTTCTCATAATATAGTTATCAAGACCTTCATCTTTTTTACCATATTTCCTTTTCAATGTATCCCATAATTCTTGTGCAATTGTTGTAATGCAGAAAATATCATAAAGATTACTAGATAAAGCTAAAAAAAATATAACCATGACAAAGATAATCCTAAATCTACTTGTATTTGATTATTAGTGTCTATAATCAAGTTAGAATTAGAGTTTCCATTTAAAAGATCAACAAGATTGGGATTTTCATTCGATGACATACCAAGATTGGAGATAACAAACAAATGTCCTAATGTTGTCAACCAATAATGCATTTGATTTTTCCATCCACAGAATTTTTTTCCAGAATGTTTTTTTTTGGTTTTGCAAAAATTTGTTCTTTATAAAAGCAATTTCTTTTCTTTTTTGTCTTTTAAAAGCTAAAAATAAATTTACTTTGAAATTATTGAAAAATGAAAGATGAAATATAGAGTGAACATACAATGAGGTAAATGCACAAAAAATGCTTAACAATAAAAGAAAGAGAGAGTTTAAATGTTAAAAACCTGGTTTAAGGCATGTTATGGTAAGCACTTTCCTCAAAGTAGATTTTCTTCGCTACCTTGTTGCAAATAGCAATTAATGCCATCCTACTCCTAAGATACAATAAACCACTCAAGGATCTTTCAATGTGTACTCAAATAGAAAGTCCTAATAATTCTTAAATTCTTCAACTACTCTTTCAAAAGAAACAAAATTAAGAACAGTGGAGAATAAAAAGTGAAGTTTTAGACTCTTAGGGCTGTGTATTTGTAATGAGTGAAATATCACTAAAATTCTTTCTTAATAAAAGACACAATTTTTATTTCATATGTCAAAGAGACATTTACTTCCATTTAATCAATAGATATACTAAATTTGAATCACCACCATTAAAAACCAACAAAAACATCTTCAATGCAAAAAAAAAAGGTAATTCTAGAAATTGCTTATATACTTGCATCAATAGCAACCTACTTTGATTTGTCTTGTTTGCTACCTTCTAAGAGGAATAAGTCTATATTAGTTTACTCCAAAACAAACTTCTTTTTCATTTTATTTCAGTTGATTTTTCTTTTTTTATTTGGTAGATATCAATTTGTACTTAGCAGGTCTTTGTCCTATTGTTTGCTACATGAAAATTTTTAGTAATCCAAAAAAATGATAAATAGTTAAAAATTAGGCAAGCTAAATTCTCTAGCATTTACTAATACTAGAGGGATCTAAAGGGCAGATAAAGCCTTAGCCCTTTGGTTCCTTTAAATTCCCTAGATTTTTAAAGAATTTATTTAGCTCAAAAATTGTTTTTGCCCGTAAAAGTTCATAATTTGATGTTTTTCAGCTCCTAATATAAAATTCTTAGGTTGTTGCCTAGATGATGCTAACCTTCTGTGCCATTTATTTTGTTTATTGACGGAAAAGATGCCTCTGATCGAACCTCTAGGATTCTTGATTATCTTAGGCTTTGGTGATTCGACTTAAGGTTTTCCATAAAATGGATTTATCTAATACCTGATACTATAACTTGGTGTAAGAACTCTTGCAGCTAATATTCCGCTTGCGAATATTTGAAGTGCAGGAATTGCATTACATAAACATGATTGGCAATTTGCAACTAAAAAGTCAAAGGTGCATTGAACAAGTTGATATAGTGTTATGAGATTTGAAAAGTAAACTTCTTTAGTTGCATATATGTGGTTAGAAACATTTGAATGCATCATAGTCAAATCATCAAAAGTCTCAGCCAGATTTGAGAGGCTAACTTTTTTAGTGATGTACATGTGGTTAGAAGCATTTGAAATCCTCATAGTCAGAATATGAAAAGTCTCAGACAGATTCATTTTAAATTTATTAAAGTCTATTACTTTTTAAGCATTATAAAGCCCAATGAAGATTATAGCTAGATGGTAGAGAAGAAAGATTTATAAGAATAGTGCACCAGCATTTGTCATACCACATGATAGCTTTTTCATTACTAGGGCATTGCCTTAAAATCTCAGCGCTTGCTGCGTCAATACGGCCTTGATAGATATGGGGTTGAACATCATCACTACAGAGAAAAAGGCCATAAACCTCGTCAGGATCTTCCCCTTCCTTTTTGTTAAAGTAACCGTAAATACTTCCATTACCATAAAGCCGCCGAATGAGAAAACCGTTAAGGTTGTTCTCGAATTGGCTAGGACGAGTGTAATTAAATCTTCCTGAGCAAAATATATAGAGATATCTCACCTGCGTTTTGAACTTGTTTTATGAGATAACGAGGAGCAATATGCAAAATACTTCTAAAGCAGAAAGAACAAAAAAATAATACATCATGTTGGACTTTATGTTACATGATAATTAAGTGGACCAAGATATTATTTAGTAAATTCTATTCATATTAACTACTGTAGTTGTAAGAGTTAAACTCTATTTAAGTAATTAATTAGAATACAGACTCTTTGATGGTAGGATAACTCTAATTAGTCTTTTAGTATAAATCCCTAGTCTAGTCTATATAAAATTTTTGTGCACCATCATAAAGTAATTATCAAGAAAAAAAAATAGACTAGAAGGCTTATATGGGATGTTCGTCTTCGTGTACTTGGAGTGAGGTCACGTTCTTGATCAACAATGGCTAGAGGTGCATTTCCTAATTTAAATATTACATGTGAAAGTTAGGCATTCTAGCCTTGTTCTTTAGATCATCCAGTGAGATTTGTTAAAAATTAATTTTTTTATTCATATATTGTTTATGCATAAATGATTAAATAATTTATATTAAACATAAACGAGTTATAATAAATATAGTAAAAGCATGAAATTGAATTTCCAAGATGCTATGATTAATCTCATAATTTGTATTTATGTATCTAAACATATTTCATATAAGTACCATAACTTTGTTTGTATATTATTTGTATTAAAATTTCACGAAATTCTTGATTAATTCATGAAAACCAAGATTGAAGGATTTTGATAGTTTAATCATCTATATAAATGTATTGAGCCTTAAGAT
>JAQSVH010006340.1:0-12249 GCA_029448705.1 Adansonia digitata | reverse complement strand
ACTTTTAAGACTAAACATGGGTTATATGAGTGGTTAGTCATGCTATTTGGCCTTAATAATGCACTTAGTACATTCATAAGATTGATGAATCATATTTTGCATGCATTCATTGGCAAGTTCATTGTTGTATATTTTGATGACATTCTAGTGTACAGTAAGAGTTTAGATAAGCATGTGAATCATTTGAAATATGTGCTAGATGTTTTTAGGAAGGAAAAGTTGTATGCTAATATGAAAAAGTGCTCTTATTGCATGGAAAAAGTTAATTTTTCTTGGATTTATTATGAGTGCAAAAGGCATTGAAGTTGATCCAGAGAAGATAAAAGCAATTAAGGAGTGGCCGATGTCCAAATCTGTGACCGTAGTAAGAAGTTTCCATGGGTTGGCTAGCTTCTATCGATGTTCTGTGAGGGACTTTAACACCATTGCTTCACCCTTGATAGAAGTGATTAAGAAGCATATAAGCTTTAAATGGGGAGAGGAACAAGAAAGAGCCTTTTATTAAAAGATAAATTATGCTTTGCTCCTTTATTATAATTGCCTAGTTTCAATAAAACTTTTAAGATTGAATGTGATGCTTTAGGGATAGGTATTGGTGTTGTCTTGATGCAACAAAAATGTCTTATAGCATTTTTCATTGAGAAACTCAATGGAGCCACTTTGAACTACTCAACATGTGACAAGGAGTTGTATGCATTGGCGAGGGCTCTAGAGATGTGGTAGCATTAACTATGGCCTAAAGAATTTGTCATTCGCTCTGATTATGAATCCTTGAAGCACTTAAAGAAGGTAAACTGAATCACTGCCTGTAAAATGGGTAGAGTTTATTAAGACATTTCTTTACGTCATTCAGTATAAACAAGGGAAGAACAATTTTGTAGCTGATGCTTTATCACGCAGGTATGCCTTAATATCTACACTTAGTGCGAAGTTACTGGGAATTAAGTATATCAAAGAATTGTATACAGAAGATTATGATTTTTTAAATGTGCATGAGGCATGTGAAAATTCTACTTTTGGTAAATTTTATAGGCATGATGGTTATTTGTTTAGGGAGAATAAACTTTGTGTGCTTTCTTGTCTTTTAAGAGAATTACTTATGTGTGAGTCTCACAGTGATGGATTGATGGGGCATTTTAGGGTTCATAAGACATTAGCCATATTACAAGAACATTTTACTGGCCATAAATGCATAGGGATGTTTAGAGAGTGTGTTCTTATTGTA
The DNA here is from genome assembly GCA_029448705.1 of Adansonia digitata. NCBI lineage: Eukaryota > Viridiplantae > Streptophyta > Magnoliopsida > Malvales > Malvaceae > Adansonia > Adansonia digitata. The sequence goes on along the minus strand of JAQSVH010006340.1, from coordinate 11,024 downwards.
TCTCATGTAGACAAGCCAAGTCTAGGACTTACCTCGTGGTCATAAACCCCACTTCCTGTACCTAATAGACCATGGATAGATTTGTCTATGTACTTCATTTTAGGTTGCCTAGAACCAAGAGGGGAATGGACTCAATGTTTATGGTTGCTGATAGGTTTTCTAAGATGGCTTATTTCATTTTTTGCCATAAAACTGATAAGCCACAATCATAGCTGATTTGTTCTTTTGAGACATTATTCGTTTGCATGGGATTCCTAGGATAATTATGAGTGATCGGGATGTTAAGTTTCTTAGTCATTTTTTGAAAATGTTATGGGGAAAATTGGGAACTAAGTTATTTTTTTCCACCACTTGTCATCCCCAAACTGAAGGGCAAACTAAAGAGTAAATTAAACCTTAGGAACTTTGCTATAATCTATCATTCAAAAGAATTTGAAAACTTAGGAAGATTATATTCCTCTTATTGAGTTTGCTTATAATGTTCTATGCATTCTTTAATTGGTTATTCTCCTTTTGAGGTTGTTTACAGTTTTAACCCTTTAACTCTATTAGATTTGATGCCTTTTTTGATGAATGAGATAGCTAGCTTAGATGGAAAGAGGAAGGTTGGTTTGGTGAAATAGATCTATGAACAAGCACGATAGCACATTAAGAAGAAGAATGAAAAAAAACACTGCCCAAGCTAATAAGGGATGCCGACTTGTCACCTTTGAACTTGGAGATTAGGATGGGTTCACATGAGGAAAGAAAGGTTTCTAACATAAATGAAATCCAAGCTGTAACTGCATGGAGATGGACCATTCCAAGTCTTGGAAAAGATTAATGACAGTGCTTACAAGTTGGATTTGCCAGGTAAGTATTAAGTGAGTTCCACATTTAATGTTTTTGATCTTTCTCCTTTTGATGTAGGTGCTGATTCAAGGATGAATCCTTTTGAGGAATAGGGGAATGATGTGATCCAGCCAATAGAAGACAACGTAGGGGATGTTCCAAAGGACATCATATATGATGTTCTAAAGGACTTCCAAGAGTTGAGTGGACCTCTTACATGAGCTTGGGCTAAATAACTACAAAAAGAAGTGCGGGAGTAATCAAGAAGCTAAAGATGGAAATGGCATGAACTTGGAATTTAGGTTGGTAGTGGGCGTTAATCAGCCACGCTTAGTTGACTTGCTTCAAGCTTATGAGCAAGTTATTTTGTAATTAGGCCAAATGTTGATATTGAGGCTTATTATTTGTTTACTTATGGGCCAGATCTTTTTAACAATGGCACATGCATGTCATATGTTATTTTAATTATTTTAAGTATCTATATTAAGGGCCCATGTTTTAGGACACTAGTTATTGGGCTTGGGGCTTTATTTTGACATTTTAATTGACTATCTAAAAGCTTATACGAGTTTCACTAGTTAGTATGTCTTAGGGTTTTGTCTTTTGGCTATAAATAGTCTAGTGCAATTGTAAGATTGGTTTTCAGTTTTTCTTTGGATGATTAGTACAAGTAATCTTCTTGCTAAGGCAACTTTTTTGAGTTCTTCTTTGGACTGCATTAGAACTTATCAAGGTTAGTTTAATCTTGTGGCATTCAATTTTTGATATTCTTGGTTTGCAATTGATAATAAAGCATTGGGTCAAGTTTCAAATTCCCTTGGTATTCTTGGTTTGTGTTTTGTATTTAAATTGTTAGGTCAAGAATCCTATTTTGTTTTTTATTATTTTTTTTGGGTTTTTAGTCTTTGATCCAAAGTGTTATTGGGGGGTTGTAGGACATCATTCTTGGGGTTTCTACATCAAAAATACTCTGTTAAAAATGTGTATGACTTACAAATAAAGAAAAGGTTAGGTTTTAGACCTTAGAGGAAAATATGAAAAACATTATGGATAGTAAATGTTCCCCTTAAAGTGCACATGTTTGGATAAAGAATATGCCATAGCATTTTACCAATAGTAGCAAAGTTATCAATGCGATTGAAAGGATTGTATGCTAGCTATAAAAGGGGTGGATGTCTTTTGGAAACTACTATTCATGACTTGAAGGATTGTACTCTTTCGAAGAAAGTTCTTGTCCTGTGCAAGTTCCTAACACGAATAAACCAAGACCCCATAAATTGTTGTATTGACTGGCTAGAATTAGAAGTAGAAAAGCTAGGGAAATATGGCTTTGAATAGTTTTTAATGCTGGTTTAGGAGTTATGGAATGTAAAAATGTAGTTGTCAAGACAACAATAGATACGAATATTGTAATAGAAAATGCCAAGAAATTTTTATGCAAGACCATAAATAAGCAGAATACCAACTACAACGAAACGAAACTAGTAGCGTAAACACCTTATGGAGATCACAACTGATGAATGTACACAAAATTAATTTTGATGGTGCATATACTAAACACACCTTAAAAAGGCTATATGCAATGGTCCTTAGATTACCTGATTTTCTTCATCAATCTATTATGTATCATGCCATCAACATTTAATTAGCAAAAAAAGATCTTGCTTCTTTTCAAAAAAAGGCATATACATATAAGCACTAAGAGAAGATATAAGCATCAAGATTATAATCATTCATTTGATTTGTGAAATGCTCATTAATTTATCAAACATTTATTAATATGCATGTAATAAGTCAAGAATGATGTTAATCATTATTGGGGATTGATTAAATTGAATCATATGAAGCAAAATGACACAAAAATGTTCAAAATATCATTTTTGCCCTAAAACAGCATGGAATGGCTTATTTTTCTTTGTGGGCATCGATATATGGCATTAGGAATCAATACATGATGAATAAAGTATCGATACTTTCTAGAATGAATCTTTGCAAAACTGGTAAAAATATCGATACATGTTCATAAGTTATCAATACATGCAACAATTTTTTCAAAAATAACTTAGAAAAACATGTAATTTTTCATTTTAAGACCCATAGTTTGAAGCTGTAATGTAAACTTTTAATTTAGAGATGAAAACTCATTTAGAAAAGCAAAAATTTGAATCAAAACAACTTTTAAAACAAAGTTTAAAACGATTTTGCATATTAGTTATATAAAAATTTATAATATGCAATTTTAAAGCATTAAACAATGGAAAAAGTTTCTAATTATATTTAATGTTTAAGAAGCTTGTTCTAGTCATAAAAGGAAGTTCATAGAGCAAATTTCATAATCAATTATTCAAAACCTCATATTAGTAAGATATTCATATAGCATTCAAAAGGCATGAAGATTGCTAAAAACATGTTCATTGAACCAAATCACAAAAGCAAACTCACTCACATATAACATTATGTGATACATTGAACAAAGCTTAATATTATCATGATTTTGATTTTTTTTTTTTACTTTAAAATCTCATTTTGCTAAACATAAGGCGTTGAAAAATATCTAAATCTTGCTAAGCACATTATCAAGGAACTTGAACACTAGCAACAACTTTAAAATGATGAAGCAAAATTGTTTAAGTGATCATTTGACCCTAGAATCAAGGAAATAAAAAGTCAAACCCTAAACCTCATATTTCCTTGAAAGTTCAACTATAATGGCAATGTGTTGAAAAATTGTTTTAAAGCTCTTTTAACCATTTAGAAAATTGTTATATGATAATTTCAAATTGTTCAAATGGTTTTAATGCCCATAATTTATCAAAAACAAAATTTATTATTTTAAAGTCCAAAACATCTTTAAGATTTGAATTAAAAACATAAAGAATTAAAACATTGCAAGTTTGTTAAATTTTACACATTGAAGCTTTATTTTTGCAAAAATGATTTCCAATGGGAAACTTAAAATTTGAAACTTATTTTAGTAATTAACCTTTGTGTGCCCTCTTTGAATAAGTGAATAAACATGCATGCATGCATTATAACTTCTCAAATTTGATACCATTAAAATCAAATAGTTATGGATAAGGTCATACTTGAGCTCATGCTCTATTAATAATGTTTCATAATATCATTTCATCAATCATAGAATTATGTCATCATTAAGCACTTAAATATCAAATGCATATTAAATCAAGCTCACATTTCATTCAGGATGCAAAATATATATTTTCATTAAAAGCAATTTGCATCACTAAATTTATATTTATATCAATTAAATTCAAACATTAAATAATCAATGCATGAATAAGCAACTATACACATTCGAAAAGTTTAAGGTTAAAGGTTGCCTTTCATTTACTTTGTCTGTCTAGAGCATCCAATCAAATTGCTTTGTTCCTCATTACTCCAACACACCTATAAGAGACCATCACTTGAATTTTGATACCCAAATTGCTTGAAGCCTTCAAAAGTTGGTCACTAAGTTTCTTGTTCCTTTTGGAACCCATACTTGCCTAACTTTAAATTGAGTCATTTTCTTAATGGGACAAATATATCTGGTAATCATGAAAATTACATTAAGAACATTTCATCATATTCACTTGAAAATATTTTTCAAAGACATTTTGTTTTTCATTTTTCAAGCCTTCAAATTTCATTTTCAAATCAATTTTATTTTCGAAATTTCATTTTTCTTTTGACAAGCCTCAAAATTCATTTTCAAGTTTTTATTTAGGCTTTTTTTACCAAAAATTCATATTCAACATTGAACTTTGAAATCATTTTCTTATACTATAAACTCATTTCCTTAAACTCTATCCCTAACTCATCAAAAGTATATGAGTTGGACATAGAAGAGTTAGAGGTTAATAAGGGCTTTTTACGAGCCATGAAGCACAGGTTGGGCATTTTATCATCTTTGGAGTTATCATCTTCAAAAGTATCACTGTCATTCTATGTGGCTATCGGTGCTTTCTTATTAGGCTTTTACTTTTTCTTGAAAAGACAATCATACTGGACATGGCTTAATATATTGCAATAGTAGCACATAACTTTGTCAATCTCAACTCTTTAAGTTGTATTGTCTTTGGTTATCTTTATAGATTTCTTAAACTTCTTTGCAAAAATAACCATCTCATCATATTCACCACTTGTTTATCTTCTTTCTCATTGATGAAGGATTTTAATGCAATTTTAACCTTTTGTAGTTGCTTTTGCCTATGCTTTATCTTTATCTCATATATACGAAGAGATCCAGTTAGTTCATCTAAGGTAAAAAATTAAGATCCAGTGATTTCTTGATAACAATCAACTTGGTTTCCTAAGATTTTGGAAGGTTATTTAGCAATTTCTTGAACTATCTATTTATTGGCATATATCTTCCTAAGACGCTTTAAGCCAGCGGTGATATTTGTATATCAATTACTCTTCTTCTTTATGCTCTCCTTGGGTTTTATCTTTAATAGTTTATAATCAAGAGGGAGCATGCTAATGTTTAATTGCTTGACTTGATTAGTCATTCATGAGTGATTGCTAAATTGACCCAAATTTGTTTGGCATTATCATAAAAAAATGGTCTATTGTACTCATTTAACCATAATGCACAAAATAGAGTGTGAATGGCTTTGGCATTGACTTGAGCCATCTTTGTATCTATTTTATTCTGTTCTCCTTCATCCTTGGGAACTTCCTTATCTTGTACTTAATAATCATTTGTTTGGACAAATAGCCTTTTTCTTCTTTTTCTATAATTATAATCTTCACCACAAAGAATAAAAGCCTTACAATCAAGTTTTCCTTTTGTCTAATAGCCATCATATCAGCACTTTGCATTTTTTTCGTCTTTAACATGAATGTTTGCTGAAAGTTGTTAAACTTACAAAATGAGACCAATTATTAGCACTTGTGGTGATTAAATCAAGAAAGGGATGAATTGATTTCTCAAAATCTTTACGAAATTAAAACTTTTGAATATTGAAATTAAGAAATTCAAGAAATAAAATTGGAATTGTAAGTTAGTGAATAAATAAACAGTTAAATAAGTAGGGAAAAAAGATCAGACTTGATAATTTATAAAGGTTTGGCTTTATGCCTACATTCTCTTTCTTAACTTTACTAGCCAATAAGTTCCTCAATTTAGTACTTAAATTATTTACCTTCAAAAAATAAGGTATAACTTTTATAACTCTCTATTTGTCAATGCTTAAATGGAAATCGCTTCCCTTTTATCTTTTCTAGGCTTAAATATGACCTCTCTACCTTTTATGGCTAAGGTTGAAATCTCTCCCTTTTTTATAAATGATTTGGTGTAAATAAAGATGACTTGTAAAAGATTTGGTATTTACAAAGTTTAGGCTCTAAGAAGAAGAATTACAACGATGTAATTACAAAGAAATACAATGAATGACAGGGAGGATTAATCCTATACAATGATGAACTACTTAAAAAACTTGAGAGAGAAAAAGATATGGATCTAATCTTTCTCTCTTGATGTCTCTTACATTTGTAGCTATTGGAGAAGCCTTTTTATAGCTTAGGAATGAATTATTTTCATTGAGAATGTTAGTGTATGCCCTTAATCTAATTAGATTAAACATACATAGTTAATTAACTCTATACATTTTACTATATTAAAGTGAAAAAGGTTTTCTTTTATGTTAGTGGCATGATTAATAATCATGCTAACACTAATTGGATAAAGCCTATGAAACACAATGATCTTACAAAAAAGTAACAAGTTACGATGATGAGATCCTTTACACGAAAGCTGTGTTTCTAAAAATGTTCCTAGTCATTGTGTTGTCAAGTTAGGGCATTGACAATGCACAAAGATTAATATATGCTCAGCCTCATTTATTTAATACATACAACTCTTTAACCTCATAGAAGTTGAAGTATATGGGATACTTTGGGATAGCATATGGGTGCTTATTTTGTGGAAACAAGTTCACTGAACATGGCCTGCTTTTCAACTCTATTTGGTATTAGTCACTCAAGTGTCTATGGAATATGTTCTCATGTACTAGTCATGTAAGTAGTCCATAGACTTGTGATACTAGGTTATGTCATATAGGGAATGTTATACTTTGATCCATTACGAAGGAGTTTATAATGGATGGATACTAAAATAAGGGTGGTATTTAGTATAACATGAACCATATGGTGGATGGATAAGTGATCCAAACAGAATTTACCACTCTAAGTGACATTAGAGACATATCTTGAATAATCTTGACCATGGTTAATTAGATTAAAGTCTTTGGCCAAATCATAGTGAATTATGAAGAAATGTTCTTTGTAGATTCATAATCTTATTAACCTTAAGGTGAAAGATCTAACATGGATAGAAACATAAGTAGACACTGTACCATTCTGATGCTCATTCTAGGATATATAGTGAAAGGACTGTATTACACTGATACGCTGGTTACTAAAAGATTTTGATGAGGTCAAATTGACTTTTCAACATTTGAGTGGTTATGTGGGCTACTAGATCTTGCTTTTGATCTATGAACAATGTTAATATGATTAATGTTCATTACCAACATTTTGAAACCCTAATAGGTCACATGCAATAGAATGATATTGTCAGATTAAAATTGAGATTTAATTAAGTTTGACTTAATTAAAAAGTTCAATTAAGAGTTAATTTAAGACAAAAAAAATTAGATTTTATGAAATCCAAGATTTTATTTTTCTTTCTAAGACATGATAGATAAAAATGTCTTACACGGATAATGTCTAAATTAAGACATCTCATGTCTAGATGAATAATGTCTACATTAAGACATTGTATGGTGGATAATGCCCTAGCCAAAGTTACTTGGATAATCTATTAAAATACTAATTATTTAGATAATTAATATTAATAAGATTACTATTTAAAATTGTTTTAATTTTATTATGAATTTTATTTAGATAAAAATCCATAAAAGGATTATTTAATTAGCTAAATAGGTTTCTATTTATTTATCTTATTTTATTTATATGATAATTAAATAAGATAAATTAAATAATTTATAAGTTAAATTAAAGAGTTTAATTTGGTGAATTAACTCTGTAGAGGCTTAACCTAGCTAAATAATTTATGGCGCACTGAGCTAGAAGTAACTTTAGATACATTATGCCTTATTCAAAAAGTATAATGCCCTTTTTTTATACAAGGTTCGGCCACTATAGTGAGAAGAATTGGAATCAAAATTAGGTTACTTAGGGTGAAAGAGTTTCACCTATACAAAGAGCTTAATTTTGATCATAGCTCTCTAGGAGTTTTTTAAGGAATTCAACTAAGTTAAGAAAAGTGGGAATGAACTTCAACACTATAAGAATAACACTTTTAAAATGACTAGTGTTTTTGAGAAAAAAAAGTTTTCTCTCTAAGTTCTCTATGTTGCCACCCCAAAAGGAAAAAACCATCTTGCCACCACCATCTAACTACCACCATTCTTTTCTCCTTTTTAGCATTACCACTATCCCAAAAGTGTTTTTAGATCATGTGAAAGAATAAATAATCCATAATCACCTTTTGTTTGAGACTCTATAGGTCTTCTGGCTAGCATCAGAGAATAATTGATCTTTTAGAAGGCTCTCATTATCATTCTTATGGATCACTATTGGAGGCAAGATAAGTGTGTTATTCATGACCTTATCGATTCTGATTAGACAACATAGCCGCCCCTCTTTAGGTATCCTTCAAATTGGATTTAACTCCAGATTATAAGATCTAAGAGTTAGGTAACTCCTTCTCATATGTGAGATTTACTTTTATTAAATTTAAATAAGTTTACTACATGTCAATTCTCTTTCTGAAGATCCATAGGAAAGTTAGCTACTTTTATGGTTAATATTTTTGCTGCTTATTTATGATATTTTATAAAAATTTTGAATTGTATATCAAAATAGCTATAAATCCCTTCAGAGAATTGATTGCAATTTAGAAAAGCTATTACGTGCTTTGTAAATATGACTTCCTATTCAATCTTACATTAAGGTATCGATACTTTTACCATGCCTCTACTATTAGAATTTGGGTCATGCTTTAATGAATAAAAAATAAATTTAACAACAATTTATTAAATTATGCAATGAAAAATTTAAATTAATGTAATATCAAATTTTATCGAAGGATCAACTTGTATGTTTGTAACCGATCCAAGAAATTCAAGAACACAGAAGCAAAAATCATAGCTCAAATTAGGATTATCAAAATCCCTAATTAGATTCGATCTTTGCTTGTTCTTGCACACTGAGCCTAGTTGTCCTAAACCAAGGTTGTCCAATTATCTAACTTATAATGGTGATCCACACTGGTGACTCAGGAAACCTTCACAAGGTAGGAATTATGTTTTACTGAGAGTCATGCTAGTGACTTAGGTTTCACAAACCTTTCCCCTTGATTGAAACCTTTGTCCTGCTAAGAACTAAGAAAAAATGATTTCCCTTGTCTATATAGCTTATGGTTAAAACATATGGATAGATATCATTAGGTTAAGTGAAATTGAAGTTTTGATTTATTACACTTAAACCTTTAGACAAATTGAACTTTTCAATTAAGTCCCTAGGAGATCAATATCTCATCAATTTAGTCCAATCCCATTTTAATTCTACAAAATCACTTTTCTGTGTGTGATTCATTAGGCCCCTAATATATTGGCAATAAATATAAATTAATTTGATTAAGAATATTTATTTTTATAGACCATGAGCTACAACTATCAATGCATCATGACCACCAAAATGCTAGGAGAGTCAATATAGTTTTAACGAGCCTTTCAATGAACAATATTTTAGTGTAATTGAATCATTACATCATATATCCCAGAAAAAATAAGAGCATGGTGCAGTTCTACTTTTAGCCTTATCCATATTACTCTTGCAACCTCTAGTGTTAACTCCATTATCAGTATTGCCTTAGCCAAGGACTTTGAGTTAACATAGGTTAGAAACAAACAATATAAGTCCCCTAATATCACTTGTGGTGATGAATCTTCTTTGGACCACTCATCCACCTTCAATATGCTTTATAATATATATATAACTGCCCTACTTTAGGCATCCATCAAAGTGGACTCAGTTGTGATGATCTCTAAGCATGTTAATTCACCCACAAAGTGACCTGGTGTCACAAGTCTAAGGATTACTTATACTACGGATAGATGAGAGTATTTCCATTGACACTTGAATGAAATACCAAATGGAACTTTCATAGTGGATTATGTTCAGTGAACTTGTTATCATAACAAGTATCACTATACTTCAATTCATGAATCAGCTACATGCATCATACGCATAAAGGCTTAACATATGCTAGTTTTTAGGCATTTTCAATGCCCTGTCTTGGCAATACAAGGCCATGAATGATTTTTGAAATATTCTTTAATGTGAAAGGATCTTAAAGTTGTAACTCTCTATAGTTCTTTTACAAAGCCCATGTGTTTCATGGACTTTATTTTAATACATTATAAGATACAATATTATAATGTCATATTGATAAAGAAATATCTCATTACATTGATTAAATGATAATAATAATGTATTTTACATGGAATATTTAAAAGCTAGTGCATTACAAGCAAATTTAATTAGCTTGTAGAACATAAGTAACATTTACGAACCCTTAAAAAATAGCAATTGGTGGTATCGATACTACTGCTTAAGGTATCTATACTTGATGTTGGGGTATTGATACTTAATCGTCAAAAAACATAAGTTATTGCCAAGGACCAATATCGATATATACAAGAAGAGTATCGATACTTGCTTTCAAAAACCTTATAAAAAGTGCTTTACTTGGCTTTAAAAATATCTTAACTTATCTTAGAAATGTTTTGTACTCAAATTTGCATTAAGAGCATAAGTTTTTGACAGAACTAAGAGTTTAAAATATTTTAATATTCTCAAAGTATTTTTAAAGTGACTTAAGGAAACTACTAAGTTGAAAACATAGAACACAAGCTAATTAATCTTGTGTTTTTGTTATATTAAAACCAAGATTAGTTTACAACTAACATAGTTAATAAATTCGAATGCAATTTAATGTGAACCTTAGGATGAAACACAACCTAAAACCCAATTGGATGGAATTGTAACCCTAGGATCATCTTCAAAGTCAAGCAAAGAGAACTTGGCCCCAATCAAACCTGCTGATTAGAACCAAAGTTATAATAATTTTGATCGCCACAAGTTACCCTGATAAGATCAAA
>JAQSVH010006329.1:0-12250 GCA_029448705.1 Adansonia digitata | reverse complement strand
GTTGTTGTTATCGTTAATAAGATTTCAGACATCCACTCGTCCATATTTGGTTATTGATACCGCATTTGAAGTATTTATCAAACTAAATGCTATAGATGAGCAGGTACTTGTATTATAATTTTTGAAGGAGTGACTAGCAGCTAGTTCACATGCTATTTTGCATTCGAATATCAAGGACATTTCAATAGTGTATAAATATGAAATATGTATATGTACATGTATACATATATGTATATATATATGAAGTTGATCATGTGATATATGTAGATTGTCATACGAAAATATACGGTATAAGTTAAATTTAAAAAATTGATATCTAAAAAATAAATAAAAAATTATTCTCATTGTATCCACTTGAAGAAAAAGATATTGGTTGGTGTTGGGTGATGTATGCAGTCCCACATTGGTACTTAAAAAGTTTATACTTGTCTTATACATAAGCTTGGTTCCTAAGTAAGGTTGGGCTCTAAAGGACACCTAAACTTTTGCTTGAGTTTTGAGGTCTATACGGTATTCGATCATACCACACATGCACCACTGCTGAGCCAAGTCAGGCCTGAGCTTAGACTTGGGCTTGGGTTAAAAATCAAGTAGGCCTTATCTTTTTGGAGCTTAGCCCATTGGTTAATTAAGTCCAAACCAATCTTTTTTTTTATAAACATTCTTGTAAAGTTGCAGTTTTAATTTTGATTTTAAAAACCTTTTAGCCTTTTTTTGTCATTAATCCAGTTTTAATTTTGAAACTATTATGTTTAATTTTAAAAATGGTTATTTGATGACATTAAATATAAAACCAAAACCGTTGCTTCTTCAAAATAAGTGCAAGCTAATTCCAAATTTTGATTAGTGGATCAAAAATTTTTTCATCCAATTCTGCAATTCGATGTATCGTTTTATATCGTGTTGCCATTAAAGGTGCTATCAACCAGTAATTTGATTGAGGAGGCCTGGAAGATTTATTGCAAAATCTGTCAAGCACGTTAGGCATGCGATAAATGTTTTAAGGTCAAAGATTTCAAACATTGACTTAGAGAAAATTTGTTCTTCGAATTTTCTTTTTCAATAAAAATAATTTTTTGTGTAATTTCAATTATAATATTTATTTTAATTTAGAGTAATATTGTTTTAACAAGTTGTTGTTTTGCAGTATTTTTATCTATACATATTGAATCTTGCAATAACAACAAGGCACTAGCTCTCTCTAGACCCGTCAATCAAGCGAGTTGGGTTACTTTCGGGTTGGATCATTTTAAGTTAGGTCATTTTAAGTTTTACAATTTTTGGATCATTTTCAGGTTCAGATCATCTTGGGTTGAGGTTACTTCAATTTCAGGTTATTTTGGATTCGGATCATTTCAGGTTTGGGTTGTTTTAGTTTTAGGTAATTTTGGTTTTAGGTCTTTTAGGTTTCGAGTTAATTAGGTTTAATGTTGGAGCTAATTGAGTTTGGTTTATTCTAGATTTAGCTCAATCGTATCTAACACTAAGGTTAAATTAGGTTTGAGTTATTTTAGGTTTAGATTTCAATTAATCAGGTTTAACAGTTGGATTCATTGAGTTCAGTCATTTTGAGTTCAGTTCAATCAAGTTAAACACTAGATTTATACAAACTCGGATCATTAGTATTAATTTATCAATTTTAAAATCAAATTAGATTAAACTTGAATAAATTATTTGCTCAAGTCATATTCAATTAAAATTTTATTGAAATATAAAAACAAAAAATATTTTAAATATATAGAAAAAATTTAATTTTTAATAAACAAATATATTACTAGCTTGATTTTTGGATTTTTGCATAATTGAATTATTTTTCAAATTCAACTATCAATTTTACTTAAAAAATTATTATCATTTAATAATTTTTTAGTAAATATCACTATCAAAATTTGTGTTATATATTTATTTAGTAAATATCACAAACAATTTTTTTAACAAGCAAGTATTATTATCTAAATAGTGGTAAAATAAAATAAAAAAAATCTTATTATGGCTAAAATGAGGTTGTCACCTAACAAAATTTTAACTAAACTAATCTAAGATCCAAATAGCCAATAAAAGTTAATCATTTAACTTACTATCCACACCCAATTTGCAACCCAATTAAACTTAAAAAATAAAAAATAGAAACCCTCGTAAGTTGGCAAGTTGCTCGATGCTCAAAACTTAAAGCTAAATTGTCGCATGCCCATCTCTTTCTCCAATCTTCGAACCCAAGCTACTATCGCCTCTCATCATAAGCTGCTCACCTCTGCCTTTGCTATTGTTGTTTCATCCAATCCTCAAATCTTTAGAATCACGTTTTTTTTTTTTTTTTTGCAAGGAAAATTTCCAAATCTAGAAGTTAACCACGTGAGCTTTAGGGTTAGAAATATAACACTTTAAAGGCGTCCTTTGGCCCACCTGCGGTAAATACTTCGGTTAAGGTGGGTTGACTTTGACACTGTTGGACTCACACGCTTTAAGCTAAGTTCAATGGCATGCAATGCAAGCTGACTCCTTTTCATATCAATGGCTTTGGTTTTCATAGACTTGTCTTTTTTGTTTTGTTAGGTCTTTGAGTCTTTCAAAATTTTCAGCAAACTAGTTTGTTTGTCTCTCGTAATTTGATGAAATTTGTGCATGAAATGAAGGATCATTCTTTTGGTTGGTTTTGGGCTTTATTTGGTAACTTTATTTTTAGTGAAATGTTATTATCATTTATTGATAATATTATAAATTTATATATTATTGATACATGATTAAATATCAATTCAATTGAAAATGTGCAAAAGGAAAATAATTTTGTGAGTTTCTTTCAGGTTTTCACCAGAAGTTTGTTTAGCAAAGACATGTTTCCGACTTTTATTGTCTCAATTATTGTACATTTTTATTAAGAATATTCTCTTTTTTATTAAATAAAGGGAATAGAAATATTAGGGAGGGTAATTGAATGGATTGGCTCAGCACGATGTATGATAGATTAACAAGGGCTTTCATAAAAACGTTCGAATCAAGATGGAGGAGGACCAAGATTTGAAATTTATCTTTGATAATATGAAGTTTAAACTTTAAAAATGTTTAAAATGGCATTTTATAATATCTAAATTTTCTATCTTTTTCAACACTCGATGAGTCAAGTGATCCTAAAAATTACTAAAAATCGTCAATTTTACTATTAAAAATTATAAATAAAATTATCAGTTATAGCAATCAATATAATGTTGCCATTATCAATAACATATTTATTAAATTTAAAAGAACTTTGAAGCATTCTATAGCAAAACTCAACACCAAATTTTGACTAATTATTAACTTAGCTGGTACGTGGGCAATGGTTCTTTTGAAAAATATTGATAATATCAATATCAATATTATCTTTCTCTTAAATAAAAAATAATAAATAAAATTATATATATATATCCTTGTTGGCTAGCTAGCATAAATTTCTCCATAGCAATTTTCTTAGGAAAATTCCAATCATTGTTTGATAGAACTATACATAGCATCTTTACGCATGCATGTGAAGTACAATGTAAATACTAACATTAATTCAGTATTTCAAGAAGATTGATTCTTCCACATGTTGAGAATAAAAGACAAAAAAAAAAGAAAAAGTAATGTGTATCTTTATGTGGTCATCTCCTTTTATGAGATCAAGTCACTTAGAAATTTCAAATCTCTTTTTTTAGCTGCAATTGTCCTATTTCTCTTTCATTGTAAAGGCCGAAGAAGTAAAATGAATATTCGATGCTTCCTGCTTATTATCTATTTTCTATTATTAAAACATTGAATTAATTTTAAGTTCTAAACATGTATGCCTTTCTTTTAACTTTGAATTTTAATATTATTTATGTTGGTTTAATTTTAATGTTTGTAGATTATAGATGGAAATGGACTCGATGAATGTAGACTTTAGTAATTATAGCCCTGAAATTCAAAGTCAAGTTTCTAAGCTTGAAGCATCACAAAAGCACAATGAGGTTTGGCTTCAATTCAATCTTGTTGAGTTTTCATCTCTAAGGAAAATGCTAAGAGCCCTATGCAAGCATTGTGGGAAATCATATGATGGAAAATCTACGTCGGGTATTTCTAATCTTAAGTGTCATCTATCAATATATTATGCATATCTTTATAATAATAAGAAACATGATAATGAAAAAGTAAATAAACAAGCTTATCATAGAGCACCTGATAAAGCTATCACCAAACATGGCTATCCATTTACATGGGTTGAATATTAAGAAACTAGAGAGGTCCATGCTTTACCAAATAATAGTGTTGAACATGTTAGTAGGAATAATATTAGATCTAGTTGCTTGCAATTGCATAACAAAATAAAACAAAAACTTAAGTCTACTTTGTAAAAGATTTTTAGTAGAATTTGTTTGACAAGTGACTTATGGACATCATTCTTAGATAGAAGTTTTATTTGTCTTACTACTCACTATGTGGATGAAAATTGGAAGTTGCAAAGTAAATTTTTAAATTTTTGTCATGTTTTACCTCTACGCAATGCAAATATTTTATGTAATACTGTTCATTCATTCTTGAAAGATTGGGGCATTGAGAAGAAAATTTTTAGCATTACCTTGGATAATACACGAGATATGGATAACATGAAAGCCTTGTTGTAAAACAAACTTGTTTAAGAAGATGCTTTATTGTTTGATAGTGGATTTTTTCATATTCGATACTGTGCTTATATTGTGAATCTTATTTGTTCAAAAGGATTTGAAAATGCTTGGTAATCTTTAGAAAATGTGAGGAACAAAGTCAGATATGTTAACGGGTCAGAGTCAAGAATGATAAAGTTTAAACAATGTATAAATAGAGTTAATTTGGATGATTCAAAAAGATTGTGGTATGATGTGCCTACTAGATGGAATTTAACATATTTAATTCTTGAGAGGTTTTTTTTATTATTTTAATACTTTTGCATACTTGGCAATAGATGACGTACATTATGAGCTTGACCATTTCCCAATAAAAGAAGAGTTGGATAGGATTAAACAAATTTTTCAATTTTTGAAATCTTTTTATGAGATTATTACTTTGGTTTTTTTTTTTTTGAGCAAATTATCCTACTACCAACTTGTATTTTGCCAATATGTGTAAGATTGAGTGTCATCTTTTGAAGGAAAAATTGAAAGTCAAAATAGTTTTTTTGCAAAATATGGCAATGAAATAGAAGTTTAATAAGTATTGAAATGAATATTGTTCAGTGTTGGCTTTTGTAGTCATACTTGATACACACTTTAAGTTAAAAGATTTTCTTTAAAGAGGTTTGATCTTAATTTTAAGGCAAACACAAGAAGTCTCTTTGAACGGCTCAAAAATTGTTTAAGGAATATAAGAAAGTAAAAACTTCAAATTCAAGTAAGGTTTTTAGCTGTGAACACTCTAGTGCAAAATAATTTCCTAAAAACCTTAAAATGAATGTCATTTTTTTTTCTTAGAATTTTATATTTACTTAACCAAATGGCTTATTGAATATTTAATTGGATTTAAATTAAATTTTGTGTTAACCTTTCTGCCATTTTTATGGGAATTTCAAAGTTATAATTTTGATAAATCTAATTCAAGCTCAAGTAACTCACAATTGGAGCTCTATTTGAGTGAACTCAAACTTGAGCTCATTATAATGCCATTTAATATTCTTAGTTATTGGAAAGATCTTTTTTTTTTTTTTTGATATCCTGAGCTTGTAGTAATGACAAGAGATATTTTGAGCATTCTATCACCACTATTGCCTTAAAATCAACATTTAATATAGGTGGTAGAGTATTGAACAAGCGAAGAAGTTCTCTTTCATCTAAAAATGCCAAAGTTTTGATAAATACCTGTAATTGGTTATATGGATATGAAAGCATGATATTTACATCAATATAGTTGCAGATCTTTCATGTCTAATGTCTGTTTTACATGATAATTGTTTCATTTTTAATTACTAGATTTATTCAAGGTCAAATTTAACATTGGAAGAAGCTTCTAATAGTGCAGATTGTGGATTGATAAAAATTAAAATGCATGTATATATTTTCCAAATTTCTTTGATTTTGTTTCATACTTAAAATTATATTTTATTAATTGATAGCTAAAATTTTTTAATTTCTTCTTTATAAGTTATTGTCTTTATTAGTTTATTGTAATTGTCTCTAATTTTAGATTTTTGTTTTATTTTTTTTGTACTTGTAGGATTTTGATTTGGAATTTGGACTTTGAAATGCGTCTATTAAAAGGTTTGATGGAGTTTAATCTTCATTAAATATATTTTTAATTTGCTTTATTTTTCATCTATTGAAGCAGTAATTCTGTAGATAAATTATTAATATGCTTATTTACTTCAACATTAGGAATTAAGTGGCATATCGTTTTACCTTTATATCTTATTAAAAAAAAATAGATGTTTTACATATGTGATTTTATGAATACTAAATATTAAGCTATTCTACTCATCTTATCTTTGTCGTGTATTTTGGTCATGCCTCTTCACTTGCTGCTTTTCCTTGCCAATAAAGAGATAGATTTTATTTCTTTCCATTAAGTATAGTTTTATTTACTTTTGAGATCAAATGGTATTTTAAGTTGCAAAAATGGAAGAAGAAATGTTCTTAAAATGACCCTCTCAGATATTTGCTTGCTAAAAAGATTTTTTTTTTTTTGCAAAATATATTTGAAAATTTACATGGAATTATGGTCCTATGTTTTGATTCAACCAACAAGGTTATGACTTATTTCTTTGTTGTAGATTTTTTATGTTTCTAAATAAAAAGATAGCAAAGTATATCAATGTGTTTGAGTATTGAATTTTCAAAGATTATTGAATTAAACTGTCAATTTCAAGCATCTTACAAAACCATACAGGAGTTTTAGAAGAAACGTTTATTTAGTTGAATATTGAATTTTCAATTTATTACAATTTGAATTTTTTTCAATTCCTTTATTCAGGTCCATCCAAAGAAATAAAAACATCTTTAATCTTTGGCAATGATAATTAAGAATATGTATTTTTTATCATATCAAGTGAGAAGTAAAAAATTATAAATAGAACAATGATGGTTTTATAAAGTTTTACTAAGCAATATTTTTGCAGGTTATAAATAAAACAAAAGAAATGTTTTATTTCTTTTACAACAACATTTTAAAACATTTAAATTAATAAAATATTAAAAATTATTATAATAGGCACATGTATGATTATTGCATTATTTTACATAAAGATAAGAGAATAAAAATAAAAACATAATCAATTTATACATATCTAATGCTATTTGCATACTTTATCACAATCCAATATAATTACAAGTTATGAAATAAAATAAATTAATAATTTATGTTATAAGCATTATTTTTATAAACTTAATGCTTTCGAAAAAAATTATATTTAATTTATGTTCAGATCATTTTGGGTTAATTGTTTGGGTCATTTCAAGTTGGTGTCATTTTGGATTTAGTTATTTTAGATTCGAGTCATTTCGAGTTCAAGCCATTTTGGGTTCTGGTTATTTCGATTTTGTGTCATTTTCGGGTATGGATTGGTTGGTTTTGGGTTATTGACTTTTTTTTGTCAAATCAAATTAAATTGGGTTCGGGTTCGGGTTCGGGTTCGGATTAGCTAGTTAGGTTTTTCAGGTGAGCAACTCGCAGCAGTAGTTAAGGGTTTGAAGACCGGAGGCAGAGATGGGCAAGCAGTAATTTGGCTTTGAGTTTTGAGCATCGAGCAACTTGCCAACTCATGAAGGTTTCTTTTTTTTATTTTTTAATTGACTTTTAAGTTTAATTAGGTTGAAAATTAGGTATGGACAGTAAGTTAATAAGTTAACTTTTATTAGCTTATTAAATCTTGAATTAGTCTAGTTAAAATTTTGTTAGGCGACAAACTCATGTTAGCCATAATGAGATTTTTTTCTTTTTATTTAACCTCCTTTTAGATGATAATAGTTGTTAAAAATTGTTAGTGATATTTACTAAATAAATAGATGAAACAAATTTTGATAGTGATATTTACTAAAAAATTGTTAAATGATAATCATCATTTAAGTAAAATTGATATTTGAATTTGAAAAATAAGCTAATTATGCAAAAATCCAAAATTTGAGTCATAAATAAATTTATTTTATTAAAAATTAGAATATTTATCTATATTTAAAATATTTTTATCTTTATATTTCAATTAAAATTTTAATTAAATATGACTCAAATAAATAATTTATTTAAATTTAATCTGATTTAATTTTAAAATTAATAAATTAACATAAATGATCCAAATTTATATAAATCTAGTGTCAAACTTGATTTACCTGAACTCAAAATGACCAAACTTGATGAATCCAACTATTAAATTTGATTAACTTATATTCAAACCTAAAATGACTCGAACCTCATTTAATCTGAGTGTTAAACTTAATTGACCCGAATCCAAAATGACCAAAACCCGATTAACTCAAACATTAATCCCAATTGATCTGAACCCAAAAAGGCTTAAAACCAAAATGACTTGATCCCAAAATGATCCAAACTCATGATGACTCAAAATAGAAATAATCTGAACTTGAAATGATCCGAACTCGAAAATGACGCGAAAATTTTAAAATCTGAAATGATCTGGCTAGAAACCAACCCAATCCATCTAATTGACTAGTTTAATCAAATCAAGCAATAGTTTGACAACATGCCATCTCTAAATGTGTTCAATCTTATAAAATAGTATGAACTATTGTTTAGTATTACAGAAACGAAATGATATGATTGGAATTTTTCTTGTCTGTTTCGACCTAAACATAAATGAGTGCTAGGTACGAAGGGAACCACCTCTGCAAGATGTTTGCCTCTTTGTATTTTCTGTTTTGGATATTTTAATCTTTGCTGCTGTCTAAATCTCTTTATTAACTTCTAAACTTAGAATCTTGTATTTTATTATTATTATTATTATTATTTTTGGTTAGATGAAAATGTGATATGGAGTCAGTTTTTGCCAATTTTTTAATTAGAATATGGACAAAAAGTAGAGCTATCCGGGTATTTACTTTAAAGCAGGGAGAAAGAAAAGGTTGAGGCAATAATAATCATATTAGGATTTGTGAATCAAGCTAAATGTCAGCAAAAAATGAATAATTAACATCCAATTTAATGCTAATCTTTTACATCATAAAACCTATATTCTTTGATAATGATATATGTATTGTATATAATTACATTCTCTGACATATGGATAATTAGTAGAGTTAGAATCAATAAAAGACATGCTAAACCTACATAATATGCTCTCCAAAAAAGTTGCAAATCCATCCTTAAAAAACTCAAAAGACTGTTGTTCTTAATCTAAGTTCATGTTTTGCCCCTTTTCCGAAATCACAAAACAATGAAGGAAGAATGTCGTCATTACACTATGAATATCATGATTTCTAGGACAGGGCCCAAACTCGGCCCTTGCATGCATATGGATCACTTGTTAATAATGCTAATTGGATTGAAACCCAACCCATTGTTATGCTCAACTCTAGTACATAATAAGCTTGAGTTTTGTTGTTCATCGCTGTCTGGAAAGTATGCTATTCCATAAATGCTGCTATAACAATTTCAGCCATGTATGCTATGTTTCAGTTCGTCATATTTCTCATATCTGTCTTGATGAGACACAAAGATCAATTTACATAAGGCCTAAGGGTATCAAATTTAATAAATACGATTAACAAGAGACATCTATTCCTTCCTTGCATCCGTGGGTAAAAAAATTTATAAATATTTTCTTATGTTATTATGGTTTCTCGTTTTCCTTCTTAATTTCTTCTTTTTTCCGTTCTATATAGATTGCAATGCCTTGATCTGTTCATTTGATAACTCACTTAGATTTCCCTATTTTGCAGTGGTTCTTGATACCCCATTGGATTATAGTCTGGACGAATACTGCATTGAATATTATGCGAACCGGGGGAGATTCAAGTATCAGAATGTGCCAAAAAAAACAAAAAATCTAAATTCGAAGCCAGCAAAGAAGACCAGGTAAATCCAGCTTTTTCTGAATTTTGGGTCTACAAGCAAAGCTTCCCTGCCATGCCATGTGAACTATGTACATGTGAAGTCTATTAGACTAATTTTATGAAGAACTGAGGTAGCAATGGGAAGTCTAGATAAAAGATTAGGTTACCAACAAGGAAAACACCAAAGACGTGGTATTGGACCAAATCCGAAGGCAGCAGTGCTGGTGCATTTGAAATTTTCAATTCCTATATTTCAATTCAGCCGACCGTTGCGAGTGTCTAGATGCATTCATTTTGACTAAAATTCCCGTCAGTCTCAGGTCATAACTGAACCATTCCACCGCACCTAACTCCTCCAATTCCATATCCCAAATGCTTTTCTTCCTATATATTATCTCACTATTCGTTGTATTTGACATCGTAATTAATAGCAATATCTATACTATGCATGCCCGAATGAAACCAAAAATGCAGCTACTAATTTTTTCCCCTTTGTTTTTCCTCTAAAATGAACTAATTAGTACTCAACCTTGATTAGCATATGATTCTTTTCAACCACCGGAAATTTATTTGTCTTTTTTTTAAGCTAAATAAAGCAGCCCATATACTCCTACGATGTTGGCAATTAATTATATGATTTTTTTTTTAAAAGATTTTTCTTGGGCTATTAAGTCTTAACTATATATCCTAATTAGTTCCCTCAACTATCCATCTTTCTTTGTGTTTTTTACAATTACCCCCCTTCTTTTGTTTCTTAATTAAGTGGGTATTAGAAGTCAGTACTGTCTTCTAATATTACAAAAGAGATGCTTTTATTTAAGTTCGAGCAGCCAGAGTTGGAAGACTTCCATATTCAAGTATTTGTAGTTTTTTAAAATTAACAAATGATTTATCCAATAGATTTTTTTCTTTTTTTATTAAAAAATATGATAATTCATAACTGGACTAAATAATGGAAACTAACTTTCTCATTTTATAAATCTCATCGTATCCATCTTTTTTGTATTTAAGTCGTTCTAAATTGTGTCTTTCACTTCAATAATTAGGACGTTCCCTAGTTAATTACACTTGTAATTGCAGAATTAATTCATTATAATATTTACACACAATGGAAGAAGAAATTAAAGGACATTTAAATGAATCCTATCTTCTTTTCTTTTTTCGTTTTCATGAGCTTTATTACTATTATTATTATTATCATCATAATCATTATTTGAGATCAATTCTTCAAAAATTTTGATCATTGTTTTGGCATTATGTTGGTCTCAATTAGTTTGTGGTAGAGGGATAAGTAACACCACCTTAGCAGCCTTTACTAAGTATTTAAAGAAAACTTCACCAACAAAGGTGGAATTAACAGCTTCCTCCACGCAAGCAAACCCAAACTTAAACCAACGACGTGCTAATCAGCACCCAAATCAATTGAGCAACTAAAGCCGAATATCTAATTTGAAACAATCAAAATATAATTGTTCCTTCACACTTTGATTTTGCAGATAAAGCGCATTTGGATGCCATGGTCGCTTATTTGGATGGTAGACTAATTTTGGATGTCGTCACTTTTTGTCTGTTGGGCACTTGAATGCCTTAAGTTTTCTTCTTACACAGATTGCTGTCTTCGATTGAGCATTCGGATTTTTAAGACAAGGCATTCTAATGTCCTGACTTTTTCTTCAATTCTATTTGAAAATTCTTCATAAGCATTTGATTGCCTTGCTGTTTTTGGCATTTGTTCATCATTTTGAGAACTGCCATTTGTGTTGGAACATTTTCAAAATAATGAAAGCTCATGTCTTCAAAGTAATGTCTTTTAATTATTTAATTAAGAGTGATGTCTCTTGGTTGTTTATTAAGTGGTGTGACTATCCAAATGGACATGCATTTGTAATAGTTATGTCTATATGAAAGGGTACTTTTTTGCCCATAAATAGAACCCCTCTCATTTGAAAGACATAAATAGAAAAATATATAGAAAACTACCAAAAGAATTTTGATAGTTTTGCTATACACTGCTTAATACATAGTGGATTGATGTCGTCAATGCAAAACGTCCTCAATTGTAGGGCTTCATTGTATCTTCGAGGTTTATATATCGGTAACCTTTTTGCATACCTAATTAATGGTAGGGGCGAATAAAATCTTAAAGATAGTGACATTACTATACACCTTGAAGCCTTCGTCAATTTCTCGTATTTTTCGATTGCCTATATACTAACAATTTTAAGGTTTTATTTGTGTAATTTTACGAGAAATTTGATTGAAGGTGAAAGAGGATACAATGAAAGGTG
>JAQSVH010006318.1:0-12250 GCA_029448705.1 Adansonia digitata | reverse complement strand
CCAATCGATCTTCCTCATGAATTCAATCAATCTCTTTTTCATGTTCCCAGAATTCACTCCATTGTTAAAACCCACTTTGATTCTGGGTGGATTTTGGAATGGCAGAAAAGCACTTGTGGGGCGAACAACAGGTGGTGGGGCAGCAGGGGAAGTTTCATACCAGAGGATTCCATTTTTAGTTTCACAATGTAAACTTTGTTTTATAAACTGATCCATGGCTTTTGATTCACCATGAACCTTCCAAATGTTGATTTGAAAACTTTTTATATATAACGGTCTTGGTTTAGTCCTGGATTTTTACTTGAATTGTCAGAGTTGAAACTCATTAAATATAGATATAGGAAACTTGGTCAAAATATGTTCATTTTTTTCATTATTATTATTATTATTATTAATGTAGAATGGTCTTTGGTCAAAGACTTAGCCAAAGTTGTCAAAGGGGGGCTTTTGGTTGAAACTGGGGATGAGTCTCTTCTATCAGCGCTTAGTTAAGCCCACAAGAACCGGCCATGATAACGGAATCTATGGGACCCAATCTTATTACATTTATACTAACATATAAAAAGAAGAGGGGGAGGAACTGTGCAATATACCGTTCCTCTCGCTGTTTTTCAATGCGACGTGTTCCATTAATTTTTTTAGTTGGGAGAAGGGCAAGAAACAAGGAAAAAAAAAAAGAAGAATGAAAGCAAAGGGAGGGGGAGAAAGGAAATAGAAAAAAATTGTGTTGTCAGTTTTACGTTATTTTTTGGTATTTTATTTTGGTATTTTTTATTTAAAATATTATAAATTTATTTGTTTTTTCATTTTTATGCAGATAAAAACATCGTGTTTATATTACTTTTTATATCATATCATGTTTTTAAGTTATTATCGTATCTTAATTTATTTCACATTTTACATAATTTATGATAATAATTCGAGTTTTACTCTAAATTTAATTATTTCAGATATTAAAATATATAAAAAAAATTTAATGTGTAATAAGAAAAAACTATTTTTATTAGTTAGTTTTTTATTTCATTTTTAATGATATATTTTTTAAAAATAATTTTTAATAATATATTTAAAGTATTGATTTGCACGCCAACTTATAATCTAAATGTTCATTCACATGTCAATTTAGAATTTGTACTTAATTTACTCAAAAAAATTTATTTATTTTTTAATTTTTAACTTGATATATTTAAAAAAGTTTGCCTCTATGCACCCTCATCAATCAATTTAGCATCTATAAATGATTCACTAGTGGAAAAATAAGTTTTTTATTTTGAAAATGATGTATTTAAATTGATTTAAGACATATACTTAATTTGCTTGGGATTTTTTTAATTTTAATTTTATTTTTAAATAATGTAATTAAAAATGTTAATTAGTGTGTTCAGTTGATGTGGACTTATTATTCATCCCTAGCTCGCTTTAGAAAAAAGTTTTGCTTTCTTATTATTTCTTCATTTTTAACTAATGTTTTTTATGTAATTATTCCACACATTTACTCACAAAGTTAATTTAAATCCGTATCTAATTCTAAATAATTATCGTAAAATTATTTCTATAATTATAATTTAAAAATAAAAAATTAAAAAATTGTAACTTAGTAAAATTGAATTTAAAATTAATTTTTCAAATTAATTAATAAAAAAGTTATAAAAAATTTTTGAAATACCTTGGCATAAGTAGGGGTTAAACTCCAATAAAATATGAAATAAAGTCCCAAGTCTTGGTCTCCCAAGACTCAAGATTTAAAAACCCCTTTTTTTTATTATTATTTTTGTTCATTCCTTCTCCAATTATAACAAATTTCTCATTCTCAAATGTTAAACAAGATCTGTATCCAATGATTGTGAACGTCAATCCATAAAAAAATTTTATTTATTTATTTTTGCAATCTATTTTTTCCAAAAAATATATATATTTTTTATGAAACCAGAAATCAGAAAGAGAGAAAGAAAATCTTTTTTTTTTCCCTTTTTTTAAAAAATAATGTATTTGCACGATTGAGAATTCGAATGTCTTCCTCTATTTAAAAACTTTTCATATTCAGAAACTAGGCCAATATCTCGAAAAGATTACTATTCGCAAGTTCGGTCACCTTACTTCGTACTCAAGAATTAAATCATGGTACCAGGGTTCAAAATTGGACGTCTATAGCCGTCTTCTAATTGACCAAAGAAAGAGAATTATTGGTTATATATCACTGTATTTGAATCTCTACGTAAACAAATTCCTTAACAGAGAACTTTTTCATCTTTCATGTATATTTCTCCAACCTTTCTCCTTGTTTATCAAGTAAAATAAATTTATGTTGGTACGAAAACCAATGTTTTTGATATGGAACGTTTAAAAGAAGAGGTGAGAGTGAAATTTGTGGTTGAATTGGTTGAAGCAGTTTAACCAAAAAGTGTTCTAGAGAAACAAAATCAACATATATTTCATTCAAAATACACCTTAACGACTTCACCTTTTAAATAATATATTTAAACATTTTTTATTTCGATTTTATTCCTTCAAGTGACTTTCATTTTTGTTACTTCAAATTTCAACATATCTCAAATCAATGATAACTTGTAGCCGAGAAGTCAAAATTTAAAAATTCTCACTTTCCATGACCACCTAACTCGTAGTCTCTTAGCTCTTTTATTTTTTTTAATTATTTTTTTTCACTCTGTTCTTTATTTTTTTTATTCATCTCAAACTCTTATTTCTTCAACTTAAATTGTTGGTGAAAGTTACATTTTTTTTAATCTAAAAGCTTAAAGTTTTAAGCTTATCTTTTAAGTTGATTATGAGGGATTTGGATGGAAATCTTGAAATATTTAAAATAATTTCATCCTATTTTATCATTTTATATGGGTAATTTTGATATTTTAAAAATGTTAAAAGAATATGGAAAGAAAATAGAGGGATTGATGAGATTGTTTGGTTTAGGTTTGGTGGGAAAATTAAAAAAAAAAAAAAAAAGATAAAGATAAAGATGAGAGAGAGGGAAAGAGTGGGGGAGTGCAAAATAAATAAAAATAAAAAGATTAAGGGAGAAGGAATGAGAGAGCGGGGAGGGAAACTGGATGGGTTTTTCGAGTCAAATAATAATAATAATAAAAAGAAAATGGAGAATATGAATAAAAAGAAAGAAATGGCGAAAGCGAGAGGCATAGAAGACCAAAAGAAAATATTTTTCTTATATGAAATTGGAGATAAGAAAGAAGATAAGACAACAAGCCCGATTAGGTTTTCTTTCTCTTTCATTTTCTTCCAAAATTTATATATATTTAACGTTAAAAGTCTATTATAAGTTTTTGTATTATAATAAAAAAAGTATTTTAATCGTTATATTATTAAATTTAATATTTAATCTCTGTACTTTTAAAATTATAGTAAATAAAAAAATAGCTAACGTTATTAAAAAAATCCATTTAAATGTTAATAAAATATTAATGTATTTAGTGATGTGTAATTTTAAATTTTATACAAAAATAAATTTTAGTTTAAGGTCGAGTTTGGATTATTCTTTAGTATAAAATTTAAAATTCTACATCACATGATATATCAACATTTTATCAATATTTAAATAACTTTTTAATACCATTAACTATTTTTTCTTATTTGCTATAGTTTTAAAAGTATAAAGACTAAAATATTAAATTTAATAGTACAATGATTAAAATACTTCATTCATCATAGTACATTGACTCTCAGTAGACTTTTACCTTTTTTCAACTTATTGTTGTTTGTTTTTCTCTGGATTTTATGTTAATCTTTCATTCGTTATGGGAGGTTTACAATCTAAAGAGAAATTTAATTTTTAGATTTTAATTTTGTTTAGCAAGGAATAAAATACCGAATTGGAAGTCCAACTGGTTGAACCATTGGTTCTTGTTTCAATACGCCGATTCAAAAATAATAAAATATAAAAAAAATTAAAAAAATAAAAATAATTAAAAAACTTAAAAATATCATAAAAGAATAAAAAATTTCTAAAAATTATTAAAAAAATAATGCAAGAGTTTTTACTTCACAATTCAATAGGTATATTATATACAAGAAAAAGTCAGGACATGCTTTTTTTTTTTGCTCTTAGGAACAAAACAACAGTTTCCATTCAAAGAAACATGAAATACCTAACTAAAGTTATAACAATTGCAAGATATGACTTGTTTAAACATTTGATTGTAGCACTTCCTATAACAATTAGCTTATTCTTTCATTTTTTTTTCATGCAAATAGCATAATTAGTTAAGGAAATTAATATATGATTTATATAATTTTATTTCATTTCATTTTTATCAAATTAAGTCAAATCAAAATCTTTTTAGAAGTTACACTTATATATAGGATTGGATTAATTACAGCAGAAATTACCTACAGTAATTAATAGATAATTTATATAACTATCTAAAGTAAGTAAAAAAAAAAATAAAGAAAAGACATTTCATCAAAAATTTCACTAGGAAGGAAAGCACCAAGGGAGGCTGAGGATGGGACTTGGTATAAAAAATGGGTTTATTGGACTTTAAAAGCCCAAAAATACTAAAACAAATGTTAAATCTGATTTTTTATCGATTTTTTTTATTTTCAATTCTAGTCGGTTCACTTCGGTTACATATATGATTGAACTACCAGACTTGTTGGTTCCCAATTGAATCGGTTGATCCGGTCCCCTTTTTTTATGATTATTGTTTAATATATTGTATTTATATCAATTAACACTTACTAATTTTGTGTTTGCTATTATTATTCTATAGCCAATGCAGGAGTGTATTTCTTTTGCCATGTTTAATACATTAGTAGTTAATTATAGATTTATATAATGTTTTGAAATGCTTAAAAGTTTTCCAACAGATTACTTGTGTTAGCTTATACTTTGCATCAAGTTTGGTTGCAATTATTTGGATTTTTTACTATGTTGTAGTAAATATATAAGTGATTAATTTTATTTATTTTTATTTCTTGAACTTAGCAAGATGAGGGAAGAATTCCTTGCTTATTAGATAGTTTCATGTGTTCTCTCTCTAACCTTTTATCCCTTTTGCTTGACTCATAAAATACCTTTTTTTATTGATATATTGTATTCTTTTATTATTACATTATTGATTATATATGCTATTTATCAACCTCTGCTTTTTAGTTTACTTACAATTTTTGCACTATTATTGTGACTAAAATACTAAATGAGCTTTAATATAATGCACTATTATTTTTACCTATTATGTTCTAACGTTTGTTACTTTATCTCATCCATTGTATTTTTGTGTACTTGATAGCTATCATTTGATCTTCTTTGATCTATACTTGAATTTTGCATATCATGTCGATTCCTCTTCTGTGTGCTTATTTAAAAATGTTATTTTATAATTAAAAAAAGGCTACATACAAGAGATATTATGAAGATATGCATTATATATATATATATTTGTTATTTTTTTATTTTCCCTTAGTCATTTGCTATTGCATTTATTAAATTAACTTATTTTTTCAAATATTTTAACATTACCTACTCCTACTATATCATTAATTCAAGGCTTTCATTATCACTCTTATTCATGATAAAAACAAAATTTTTGGTACTTAATTATTGTAATCACAAGTAAAAATAAGATCTTTGGATGCAATAATCAACTCCAAAGATCTAAAACAATGAGTAAAACTAGCAAAACTTTTAAGTCCCTAAAGTCATATGATACAACTATCTATGTATCTCAATCGACCAATATTAGTGGTGATAAGATCAAATCTTACTAAACAATGCAATTCCACCTTGCCCTTCATTAATCATATAATATGAGATCATGAATCACATGGATTAACGCACCAACGACTATTAGACTAAGATGTCTTCTTTTTGGTATTATAGTGTACTTTTGCATTAGCTTAATATTTGAATTATTCATTTTAATTTAATTTGTTCTATTTGTTTCTAGCTTCATTACATGTCTTAATGCATTTGAAATTGTGCTTCATTACATGTCTTGATGATTCGTTGGGAGTGAGGTAGTTATCGTAATATACTGAACACGAATTTGATATGTTAGAGTTAAACAAATAAATTTTGTTTTCTCGTTTCTCGTACAATGACGGGACCTAATTGTTGGATTGAATTGCTTGTCTGACTTAACGCTAAATGGTTGTTAAGAAATGAATAAAAGATTTGGAGTCACCACCAATTTGTTTTGGCTAAATAATATTGGTTACATATTGGAGTTTATCTTTTAAGGGTTATGAAACCCTTGTAAACAAACTCTGAAGTCTGCTTATTAACTAAAGATTTTTATGAAAAGGATTCAAAATTCGGTTACAAGCAGTGTGAGACTTGTCTCCTCCACGACGCCTATAAAACCATACCAATTAATCATATGTTATCGTCAATTTTGATTATAGTCAATTTTAAATTTTTGGTATCTAATTATGATTCTCATATTTTGCAATATTTGAAATTAATATTATTTTTCCTCTTCTAAGTAAATCGGGTTTTGATAAATTTTGAAAATCAAAATATTTTTGCATCCCTTTAAAAAACCTAGAGGATTACGAAAGTTTTATTTCTAAAGAAAATAAAAAATTTCAACTTACTTACTTAAAGAGGTATTCCTTTATTGAAATAATCGATGAGGTAATTTTCATATACTAAAAGCACACCTATGAATTATTTTAACTTTGGATATTGCTTAATATTTATTTTGAAAAATGTGTATATTATAATCAACATATAAAGATATTAAGTATGTGGCAAAAATGATGAAATTGACCCTAAAGTACATATATGAAATTTCAAAAATGATCACTTGATTATAAAAAATAATATGGACTAATATGCATGGACATTATGGAATAGTATCTAAATCGGAGAAAATGATTTAAATACATGGAATTTTTCATAATAATTCTTAATTCATGGAAAATGACTTAAAATATTTCTAAAGTGTATGAAATTGCGTAAAAGTCTCTAGATCATAAAAAATAACTTAGATGATCTTAAATATATGAAATTGCATCAAAGTTTCTAGATCATAGAAAATAACTTAATCATACATGAAATTGCATAATAGTCCTTAAATTATGAAAAAAGACCTAAATGACCCTAATATTCATAAAATTACATAAAAGTCCCTAGATCATAAAAAATAACCTAAATGACCCTAACATATATGAAATTGCATGAAATTACATAAAAATCCCTGAGGCATGAAAAATGGCTAAAGTGACATAAAAACACACGAAATGACATAAAATATCTAAGTTGTGAAAAATGACAAAAATGACATTAAAAAATGCATAAAATAACATAAAAATGCCTAAGTCATGTAAAATAATTGAAATAACCTAAAGATGAATGGAAGTTGCAAAATGGTACTTAAAATACATGGAAACATTATGGGAGAATTGCAAAATGATCCCTAGTTTCTAACACGTCTAATGCGTTCACCAATGAACATACAAATATGGTATCAACATGATTTTTACTCTCAAAATATCTCATCGACATGAACATATATGGGTCATCATTATGCATAAAGATGTTACGATAATCACAATTTTTTCATGAAAAATGCATGGACATGTAAATCGTGATCATAATAAATGAAAATATCATAAAATGCATGAATTGTATATAATATAAAAAATGCATGGCATGGGATAACTAATAAAGGCAAGAACAAGGACAACAACATAGTAGAAATAAACATAAATCATGCAAACCATTTGAAATCTATGCAAACAAGTTTTCCTTGATGCAAAGTTGATTTTTAGGAAACTTTTAACAAAAATCAGTAAAAAAAAAAACCAAAAGAAAATATTTGAAGATCATAGCTTAAGATTGGGCCATAAACATAGTTTTTACACATTTGGCTCAAATTATTACCTAAGCATGGCTTAGGATCCTCAAGCTTGTATAAGATGAAGAGAGAAAGAATCAAAAACAAAGTAGAGAAGCTAGTACGGAATCCATTTGGATCAGACTTGAAGAAACTCTCTTTTTTTTCGTGTTTCTCTCTTTCTTCTCTTTTTATTTTTTGGTTTTTCTCAATCGATAACCTATTCTCGTTTTTTGTTTTAGTCACCGCTAGAGTTTTAAAACCTTTCTTAGCTTATTGCTTCGCATCCCCATGCAAGTTTATCACATTTTAACAACTCAACCAAGCTTATTTACCAGCAATCTCTCTATATGGCTAGGTGATCTAATCAACGGCTAAAGCCCTTCTAAATGGACCATGATTTTTGCATAGTTTGTTGGACAATTTTAGCTGTATGCCTTCAAAAAGAAACCCCCATTCCAAATGGCTATACTTTAGTTCCATGCAAAAAGCTTTTAACTCTAACCAAAATAGCATCCTATTGAATTATAGCTGAACTAAACCCAAAATAGTCAGGAGACAATCAAACTAAATGCCATTTAGTTCCCCAGTATGGTTAAAGCATTAATCTTATTTATTCCAAGCTCCTTCAAGCTTTGATAGCTTAAGATATGTGGGTGGTTCTCATGCTTATCTTTTAATGTGAAAATGTTAATGAAGGACATCTTGCATGGTTATAATAATTCAAAGCCATTACGACAATGAAATGTAAGAAAAATTAGGTGAAAAACTTGTTCATGGTGAAAAATTGTCTTATAGTATCGATACATTTGGTGTTTGTATCGATACAATTGCTCCAAAACCCAAAAAAATCCATGAAAAACACGACATTTATCGATTCAATACTGCCTTGTATCAATAAATGCATGTTCCAAGATTGGAATGACCAAAACCCGATGATGTAGCGATACATCTTTGTGAATTTCATGAAAATGACATTATTTTACAGTCCAACGGTCTCCAAGTATTCAATTGGTCCCTAGACATTTCAAATATTCCTTTTTCCCTCCTTAGCGCCTTGTCGTTCTTTATTATTTTTCCCTCATACAGTCCTTTTTTTTTAATTTTATTATTTTATTATTATTTTTTAGCTTTCTAAATAAGTCTTAGGATATCATAAAATGATGTGTGTATTTCACTTAGAGAATAAGATCGTGTTCTATTTGCTTGGAAGAGGCTTGGACAAAATTATATGTCTGTAGTAACTAATCATTGTAAAGTGTTATTTTGTTAGGAGTGAGATAGTTGATATTATGAGTTTTACAGGGACGGTGGTTTACTGGGAATGAGACAGTTGATTATTATATAGCGTTGGATCTCAAAAGAATGGAGTTATGTCTTGCTATTATGGTGGGGGTAAATTTTAATGATTTATATTATATTCTATCATTGTTTGGTATCTCAATATAGTTAATAATTACTTTATAGTTTGTTTTAGTATGACAAGCGTATCTCTATTTAACTTTTTTATTTTTACCATGTGATCTTATAACCTTTTTTTTATGCTTATAGCATTGTTGTGAGAACTTGCAACAATAATTATCACTAAGTTATTAACTTAGCATTTCCATTTCGGTTTTTTGAGAACTTGCAAGAACTTGAGGTTTTTTTGTTAACATTTTTTTTAAATTTTTTTCTTTATAGTTGATAGAAAATTTAATGCCTTTTTAATTAATCAAGACATTGATTCCTTTATGTTGTTTTGCTATACTTTTTTTTTCTTTTTTTATTATAATGGTGTGTAATGGGGAAGATTTATTATATGAATAGCCATATAGCAAGGATTTTTTTTTAAGGTTTTTGATGTTTATACAATCTATTGGGAGAAATTAGGAAACTTTTATATTTGTTTATTTTCAATTGTCTGGGTCCTCTTTCAATTGATTATATTTTTCCTCAATTTTGTTATCAATTATATTCATGATATGTAATCAATTATTTGTGCATAAGGGACTTGAAAGATGAAAACTGCCAAGTGATAGAAGATTCTTTGATCATAAATTTTATAGGATTGTTTTATTTGAATATAAGTAAGTCTTTTTGTGAATTTAAGTTTGAATAGTACTCCTTACATTAATATTTTCAGTGATCTATGTCTTGTTGCAACATTATCATATTGTTTTGATTTGACTTTATTAAAAAGGCTTCACTTGGATGGATAGTGATCGACTTTGGTGAAATAAAAAACAATAATGGTGATAAAATTAATTACTATAGTGAGAAGAGATAAGTTGTTTTGCAATCATAACGCAAGCGATGATATGTGAATGAAAATTATCATTATAGCCATTAATGTAATAATATATTGTTAAATTATTTTTATAATACTTTAATAATATTTAAAATTTTAATACATTTTATCTAAATATTTTAATTATTTAACAAATTATTTATAATTATATAAATTTATTTCTTATAGCAAATAAATATAAAATATATATTTAAATAATTCAAAATTTTTAAAAAATTTAATGGAATAAAAAATATTAAAAAAATAAAAAAATTAATAATCTCAACGGATCTAGTAATTCCACTAGATTTATTGGCTCCAATGAAAAATAAGTTTTCCACCAGAGTTTTTTTTAGTGGAAATCTTGATGTTAACTTATTGGACCCCGACTAAATCGGTTCAAGTCAAGAAAGTGCACAAGGGGATTGAAGCTCTTTTGGCGTTGGTTTACTTCATTCACAAAGCTTGAACTCGAAACTTTATTTGAGAGAAACAAAGGAGTTGAATGCATCACAAGGTACAATGAGAGGATTTCCTTATTTGCTCTTTGCGAGTCATCGTTCCGGGAATGCGATGAAATCTAAATGGAGCATAAATATTGACATTTTAATCGAAGCTTCTGTCTCCACCTATGCTTGCATATTGTATGGGGATTCAATCATCTCTTCATGTGTAATAATATTAACCATATTTGATGAGCCTACCAGATTCATTTTCTTGCACTGATTTAGAAAATATTTAGCATCAATTCAATGGTATTATTTTGCATAATTTTTTTATTTTTAAGTTTTGTCATTTTATACATTGTTGGTTTCAAATTAAGAAATTGAAAAATATCTTTTATTATATTAAAATTTTAATTTTTTTATTGAATCATATAAAAACATAGATATTTGTCGGTGAAGTTTTTAAATTTGTGTATTTGATAATTTTCTTTTATTTTATTAAAAGCAAATTCATTTTCCCATTTATGATAAATGTTAAAAAAAAAAGAACTTGAATTTCTATTCTAAAATGTCAAGCTTTTTACTTATGGTAGAGGCTAATATGTTGGATTAAGTTGTATTTAGGTAAGGTATAAACATTATACATATATATATATTTTTCAAGTTCATGAAATATGAATTTTAAATTTTATCTAAATTTATTTATATTTTTAAATAGATAGTTAGATTTATCTAGGCTCGATTATATAATTTTTTCAAGGAAAATTTAAAAAGGACATGTTATTTTTATTTAATATTTAGAGTTTAGTAATTTAATTTTTTATTAAATTATAAAACATGAATAATTTGAAATATTATTTAATGTTTATATTATAATTATAAATTTTTTATTTAATATAAATTATATAATATATATAAAAGTAATATATATTATAAAATAAGAGATATTTTTAAATTTTAAATATTAAAATCAAAATTGAATCTCAATTTTCGTCTATATATATATTTTTTAATTTAATATTTTTACTCGAAACCTATTAAATGTAGGATGAAATTTCTAACTTGAACCGGGAGAGTCCGGCAATTGGGTCTGTGGACTTCCCAGCCTCCTATGCCGCTCCGCTGATTCGCTCCCTCAAATTACCGAAGTTCACGCTCAGATCCACACCCGTGACCATCCTCTCCAAAGCTATCTCATCACAGAGCTCGTATTCGTACTTCGTTGCCCCCAGCTCCAGGGACCATGGTTACAATTATTCACCTTCAACCAAATCCCTTCTCCGACTAACTTCTCTTCGAATCCATAATCAATGGCTTTACCAACATAATTCTTCTCAAAATTCCGTCCTTTTCTACCTTCTGCGAAAGAAGCTTTCATTCGAAGTTTGAACCCTTGACTTAGACAATTGAACAAACACATGGGCTGCGGTTTCTGAAGGATACTTTTATTCTAACCCAACCCAGTAGACCAAATCTTGCAACTTCCGAGCTTTTACAAGTATAGTACTATTAGTTTCGAGCCGCTTTGATCACCTGTGGCTAGCATTATCTTACTATTCCAGGGGCTCTTACCTATTGCTTTTCGGTTACTAATAGAACGCGCGCCAAAGAAAGAAAGTAATTTTGCTTTGAACTGTCTCGAAATGTTTGGTATTTCGTACGGAGAGCTCTTCCTTTTGATTGGAGCCACTGCTGCTCTAGTTGGTAATTCTTTTCTTGCTTTA
>JAQSVH010006275.1:0-12253 GCA_029448705.1 Adansonia digitata | reverse complement strand
GAAAATCATTTTAGCATTTAAACTAGCCACCTTATGACCATCACAATGGCAGCAAGTTGCTCCCTATAGCCACTCTATAGCCGCCAAGCTGACATCACTTTGTCCCCTTGAGAAATGACCAAAAATACCTCTAATTTGGCACCAAAATGTGGGTATAAATAGACTACTTATATCTCAGCTGAGGGACTTTAGATTCCAGCTCATTTTCAGTTTCCAAGACACATTCCTACACTAAGAAAACTAGAATTCTACAGCTCTTCACTCACCACCCAAAAACAGCCCCAAAACACTTATTCTTAACCATTGCACATTTTGAAAATCACTCTCATCCATACTAGAACCAAAACCTCATTATTTCTCTCTTTTTCTTGTTTATTAATAATAAGGAAAAGAGAGAAATTTAAGCCATCCCTACTGCTCCAACTATTTGGCAAAAAAATAAAGTTTTGTTGGTATAACTTCTTACTTTATCACTTGTATTTCTGTTTTTTAGCATCTTCATCATTTTAGTGAGCTCTCCATGTTTCCATCGCCTTCTTATATTCTCATGCATTATTGTGGCCTTTGGTTGTGGTAGTTTAGGATTTGGATGCCTTAATGCCCCTTTGATGTGCAATACCTTATTTCATCCTTATTGTTTTGGTAGCTTATGCTCATGCATTTTATCCCTTATCCATGCATCTTGTTATGATTAATCCATGTATTAATCCTTAGCCTAGCATATCTCAAGCATGTTTATATGTTAGCTTGCATTTTGTCATGAATCATTGTCATTTTCAACATGCTTTACTCCATGAGATGTGTGCATAACACTTTCTTTATCAAGTCCATTGGTAAAGTTTGCATCCCTAATTATGTTTTGTGCTATCCCCTTGTATGTTCATTGTCTTCTCCTTGTCCAAATGCATGTTTGATGGCTACCAAAAATTGATTTTCAAAACCTCCCCAAGCCAAGCATGTAAACCTCAACTAATGAAGATTAGCATGGACTTAGCATTTTCCTTAAGGTTGGCAAAAAAAATCTTAGGGACAATTAAGTTTTCCAAAATCCAAAATCTTGATTGAACGAGCTCAAAACTTCTAATCTTCAAATGAAAATGGCCGTGCCCATGTTCCTAAAATGTTTGTGCCTTGTTTTTAAGTCAAAACCTTGAGTGGTATGATCAATGGGCTGTTTCATCGTCCTAAAATACTCTAAGGCTATGCAAATGAGTTCGTGATGGTTATGCCACTCTTTCTCTTTAGTCATGGATGTTCGAATGTCAATGACTAGAGTTTGGACCCAAAAACACAAAGAAAAATAAAAAATATCCCCTGCTTTGCTTTGTCCCATGCTGGTAGGATCACTATTACAAATTTAAAAATCAATTTAAAATCCCAAACAATTTTTCATGAATTTTATAATATTTTTCTCTGAAAGTGTGTCAAAATATCTTTAAAACGAGGCCTTATTCACCCCCGGATCAGTTCAGATGAAAGAATTATGATTTTTCAAACTTAGACTATCTAGAACCCCTAGAATCAGCAACATGTATTCTGGTTGGGCCCTTCAGGCCCACTAAACGATTTTTCCAAGTCCGTCCAACATTTTTCCTAAAACTTCATGAAATTCCCTTTCTGAAACGGTATTATTTGTAATATTCAATACTAAATGAGTCCGAAATGATTTTTCAACTTTTGACACACCTTGTCCCTCATATGCTCTTCTAGCAGCGAAATTAATCTAAACTTGAAAATTTATTCCCCAGAAAAGTGACTTTTTGAGATATTGAGAATATTTTTAGATTGACCGTCGTCAAGTTACCTTTCTAATGGTATCTTGTCCACCCTCTAAAGCCTTTAAACCAATTTAGAATAAATTAAGAAATGGGAATAGTGCGATCCTGTCCCTCATTTTTGGTTATAGTCAAAAGTGAGTTGTTTTCCCGAGCTTCGTCTCGAGACACTTGAATGTCACCATATCACCTCAATCAGCCTTGGGAACATGCTTTGACCTCCCTCAAGCTCGTACAAGGCATGAATATGTATATATATTTTTACATCTTTACCATCCTCATTCACAATAATTTCTTTTGCCAAAAATCATCGAAGCACTCACACATTTCCTAAATCACAAAATTTTGTCAACCTAAGTTTTCCAACTTGACTTCTCTAAAGAGTGTCAAATGTGTCACTTTTGGGGATACTTCAACCTTGACCGTCCAAGGGGATACTTTAATGTCGCTTTTCAAAATTGTCGAGATTGAAAAATCTTCCTTTGTCAAAATGATTTGTCATCTACAGGGATACTCTAACACCGGCCTTTTGAGGGGATACTCTAACCCCGCTTTTCAAAATTGTCAAGATATAAAAATCTTTCTTTGTCAAAATTATTTGTCATCCACGAGGATACTCTAACCCCATCTTTTCGAGGGGATACTCCAAATCTATCTTTCAACTATAATTAAATTTTTTTCCTTCTCGGACTTCCATGAATATGTCAAACAAAACTCGTTCAATCAAAAAACCCAAATGCATCTAAAAAATATCGATTCAGTTATTCCTAGATAATCAATGCCAATTACAAGATAAATTCCAATTATCCATCCTTTTTTTTATCATTGCATTGAATGATCCATGTTATGTTACTTTATTTATTACCTTACTAACATGATTTCTTTGTGATGATTATTTGCATTCATCTTTTCGAATCATTTCAAATAAAACTAAGGGTAATATTCCACATAGGTATCTCTCTAGTACCTAAAGTGGAATATTCCATTTTTCAAAGTAAAATCCAAAGGTCATTTTTATTGAAAATCTCTATATTCTCCATCTCTTCGGGGCATATGTGAGATTAAATCTTTTTATCAAAACCTAGATTTGTATTTCTACAAGATTCATGCATTAAAAGAGGGTTATATCAAAATAATGACAAGTTAAGATAAGAAAACCAAAACCGAGGTAGGACATAGCTAGTGAGGTACTAATTTCGGGCGTCGCGAAGAGGTTCATACCTGATCGTGTGTAACTAACTCTCGAACCCAAACTGTGAATCTTTGCACTACTAGACCACAGGATCGATGTTTTGAGTTTCATAACTTAAAACCTGGGTTTCAATAGGCATCCGATCATGCCTAGCATGAAATGATTGGTGGTGACTCTATGCGTTGGCCATTTCATAATGGTCATACGAAACCAATAAGATGAGCGATTTGTCTTATGGTCCCCTTTGCTATATCACAAGTCGAGAATCCATACATTCTCATTCTCATCATATCATGAAAGAAAAGTCTTGGGCAAGAAGACATTTCCAAGTCAAAAAAGTATTTTAAGTCGTACGCACCCATAGATTCTCGAGGATCCACCTCAGGGTATATTATGATAGCTTGGCAACTCCACTGGGGATTGTATAGAGAGTTAGGCCAATAACTAGCCATATTTTGCTTGGTTCCCATTTCTTTCGATTTTTTATCATTATTTAACTCTGACCCTTTTTTCGTTTTGTTAACTAATCTTTTGTTTGGCATGATTGTCAGGATTGTCTTATTTTTGAATAATCATCAGTTTAATAAAAATGGTAATACGGAAGTAAACAAAAATGTTTGATCATTTCCCTATCACACACCATACATTTGCATGTGTATTAGTGTCCCGCCAAACTCTATGGCATGGTTATAACCCAATCATTAGGAAGAAGTAAGGTATCTGCCTTCGTGAGTAACCCTCCACATAGGCATGGCAATAACTTTTCGGATGTAAATTACCTATGTCTCTCACGAGTAATCCTTTGCATTTGCATAGGAAAATACATCCAATGAATCAAACCCATTCTTGCAAACCAACGATGGGTCTAGGATTCGGGTCCCTTGACTGTCCTTATCGGATGGAAGAGTAATTTGGATACCTATTTAGGCATCAACTTAAACCCCATATAGTGAGCCTTATGAGCTAAACCATGTCAAATCATACCAGAACGCTGCTAGAATACTTGGAGAATAAAGTCACTCGAGGAAACATTCCTCACCTTTACTCTTAATTACCATAATTATGTAGGTGAAAATAAGTATACAATTGTCACCCGTATATGCATTTTTATCATTTATCAAGGCATGCCGTTGTGCCACCCGAACGATGGCTAACCTTTGTATAATAAGTGACGATGAACAAAAATAATCATTCATAATGTCTTATACTATAAACTATTATGATGTCCGAGTCATGGCTTAACGCGTATCTGCACTAGTAGTGATAAATGAATATTATTACTGGTCGGTTATTTTTTCATCAAAATAAGATATTGCATCACCTCATGAAGAGTAGATTGCATCTTGGCATGTTAAAATGCTGCCCGTTTCTCGTTTCACCATATTGGTTGAGACATGTTATGAATATTTTGTTCTGATGTTCCTAAATTCTTTATTTCCTTACATTTGTCTCCTATATGATCCACTAACTTATTTTCCCTTTGTTTGTATTTTGGTGCATGCATCATTTCATCATAACTATCCTGACTATCATCATTTTGGGACAATTATTTTGGTTCGGTGTTCAGCAAGAGGCATTATTTATGGAGTAACAGATTATATCCACTATCGAGTCCTTTGAAAATGTCAAAACATGGTCAAAAGCTTATTAACGTCAAGACGAGGACATCTTAAAGCCTAACTATATCTCAAAAATGCATGAAGAGATCAAGATCTATTTCCATCAAAATGGTTATCGAGAATTGAAGCATATTTGGGAAAGTTGGGATAACAATAAGAAAGAAGCCTTCACTAAAAAGTATAAGGATATAGTTCTCTTACTTCGAGTTCGGTTGGATAATGGCTTGTTGCCACAGTGACATAGTTTCAGAATCTAGCCCACTAATGTTTCACCTTTAACCAACAAGATTTAGCACCTACCATTGATGAGTACACAGCTCTGCTCAACATAAAAAGGGCCAAGTCAAACCGGATTTACTATAAAGTGTTAACGCCTCTTCCGTTGAAGAAAAGGTTGAAGCAAATTCTTAGAGCCATAGAAGCATGGATTGATAGTCACGTCAAAGTAAAAGGAAGCAGCGAATGCATTTCTTAGGCCAGCTTGAAAGAGGGCATGGTATATCTTTCTGATCAAAAGAAAGCTCAAGATGTCTACGCTCTGGCAATTTACGAGCTCGTTATATTCCCAAAGACTTTGGGTTATGTAGAGCCGGTAGTCATAGATTTTTTTCTCGCCTATGTTGCAACATCAACCCTGCTTCCACCATCATCATCGAAACCATCCAAGCCCGTAGCTTTTGTGAAAGAACGGGAACAAGAAGGTTTATCGGGTGTGCTCTATTGCTCCAAATATGGCTCTTAGGTCATCTTTATGTTAGGAAAGGGAGAATCAGGCAAAATTTCTTCTTCAAGATCAATCCTCTTTCCAACGGCATTAGAGGAAGAATGCCATCAAGATAAGACAGAAAAGCATTGGGTCGAAGAATTATGAAACGTTAAAGAGGAAAAAATCATGAAGAGAGCCCCATAGGTGTTCCCTCCGTCGATTGTGTACAAATGTTGAGCTTACACTTGCATACCGTTCCTAGGATTATGAGGAAATACTTTTTATGCTCCTCTATTGGTATTGCGTCAGTTCCAGTGCCAGTAAGTCATCCCATTCTTTAAAGACTTGGGACATTGGGATTTTGAATACGAAAAGCTCAATTATAAAGCAAAAGTCCAGTTAGCTTTCCAAGCCTGGATAAAGGTCCATTGTATGGAAAGATACTGGAGAGGAAGCCCCACCATGCCTGGATACGAAGAATGGAGACTTCGCCATATCAATGATCCATTGCCACCACCCAACTTTGGGATACTACAAATCCTAATAGAGGAATCACTTTCTGAGATTGAGCTACTTAGGAGGGAGTTCGAGTGAGAAAAGGCATCTTTTGCCACAAAAATCTTTCGACTTAAGAAGGAAAAGGGCCAGCTAGAGATGGATATCTATCTTAAGAGCGATGAAATGGATCGAGTCATTAAAGAAAAGGATCACTTCAAAAAGGACCTTGAAAGCCTAACCAAGGATTATGTGATGCTCTGAAAAGCTAAAAAGTCCTGACGTATTGGCAAGACATCAGTCGAATGGGAAGTATAAGTTGCCACTCTCAATCATGAGCTAAATCAGCAAAAGCTCATAAGGGCATGCGCTCTTGCTTCCACCTACCAACGAAAGAATCAAAGACTCGAGGCCCAATTGCGAGATGTGAGAGCCACTAGGGTTAAAAAATGAAGCCCTCATTCATAGAATCCAGGATTTTGAACAGTCTCTCTAGGTTCATCAAGGTCACATCAATGAACTAATAAAGGCTTCCGAGCAATGCGAATTAGAGTGGCAAGCGAGAATTGGCCAAGCACGTCTGAATTACCATGAACAATATCAACACTTTATTGAACAAGTTTAAATGGCTCTATAAGAGATGGATGACATGATTGAAGCGGCTCAATCCATAAGGCGAGACATCATACCTATTGGAGATCATAAGCAATAACTTTTAGATTTTCTTGATCGTGTGATTACACAATGTAATCATGTTAGGTACTTTCAGATGTAATCATTTCATAAAAGAAAAACCTTTTTGTGACTCTATGAATGATGTTATTGCTGAAGCTAATCCAAGAATCTATTGTCTCTAATGCATATGCATATTTAATTTCACCATTTTATTACACTTGCATCACTCATTCATTATCGTAACCCGTCATTGCATCATAAATGCTCATCAATAAATGTATTTTTAAATAAAAGTCTAATACGAGAATTGGGCCATAAAAGTGTAAGGGATTTTGAGATCAATCAGGAACATAAAATCCTACATCATGCACTACTACAACACACAACACCGTAAGCAAATCATGGAGAGTGATCATGAAGCTCATATTGAACGACTTCAGCTAATGGTTAAAGAATCACAAGACTAAATGCTTTATCAGTAATACAAAATGCAAAATCCCCCTGCCAATAATCCAGAACCTGCCCCAGGGGAAACTAGACAAGAACAATGGCCCACTCCTACACCTGCCATTCAGGCTCTGCCAGTTATCTACCTAAATCCCATTGCGATAGGTCAATTCATTCCCGGTACTCAAAGGGTGAACATAGGAGTCTCATCGGCGATCTGATAACCCTTGAACATGAGGAACCAGAGAAAACATAAGGTCAAAAGTCCACCATAACTGCCGAAGAAGTGAACAAATTCTGGCTACCTAAAAAACACCTCTAAGCTATCGATGGGAGTGACAAGTTTGGAGCTGTTGATGCATAATTGCTATCTTTGGTGTCCAACCTTGTCATTCGCTCGAAGTTCAAAGTCACAGATTTTAAGAAGTTTAATGGAACCACCGATCCTTCCTTCCATGTCAAATGTACCTACGAAAGATGGCCGGGTATGAGAAAAATGAAAAGCTCCTCATGCATTACTTCCAGCATAGCCTCACTAGGGCAGTAGCTCGGTGGTATATCAAGTTAGACAATGTCAAAATCCAATCATGGGCTGACTTGGCTAAAGCCTTTCTAAATCAATACCAGCATGTGTCGAATTAGGTGCCAGATCAACTTTTCTTGATGAATTTCAATAAGTGATCCACTGAAAGTTTTAGATAATATGCCCAAAGTTGGAAACAAGAAGCAGCCCTAGTCTAGCCTCCCCTTATAGAAAAAAAGATAACAGTCACTTTGATTCATACCCTACGTGCTCTTTATTATGAGAAGCTCGTAGGAATGCGACTAAGAAATTTGCAAACTTAGTGCTATCCGAAGAAATGATTGATGCTGCCATTAAAAGTGGTCGAATATTTATCGAGGAAATAACTGGATCTAGTAAGAAGCCCATTGCTGGTAAAAAAAGAAGGAAATGCAAATGCCATAAGTTATGCTAGCTTATCTCAGCCAAAATGGCGTCAAATACCCGACCCTCACTACCCAACATGCTGTATTCTTGCCCTATCACCATACCCTTTTAGCCAATTAATGCCATAACCTACAACCTATCCTTTGCAATCCCATTCACCCCACCATAAAGCTATCCTCCATAAGTTCACCAAAGCACCAAACGAGCAACCAATAATACACTTGGCAATCGAAGTGCAAATCAATAGAGACAACATTTTGATCCCATCCCTATGACCTATAAGGAGCTTTACCAGACCTTGCTCCAAAATCATTTAGTGGCCCTAATCTATGTCCTAAAAAAAAGTCACCATACTCGTAATGGTACAACCCTAACGCCCACTGTGAATACCATGCTGCAGCAGCAAGGCATGACATTAATAACTGCATATCTTTCAAATAAAATGTGCAAAATCTAATTAAATTAAAAGTCTTACAGTTTGGGATGAACCAGGGACCAAATGTTGCCGCCAATCTTTTACCAAACCACATTGAGCCAGCTGCAAACATGATCAACATTAAGAACAAATATAAAGTCAAGGCAAGCATAGAGGATGTAAGGATGCCAATGTTCTTGATCTAATGATTCAGGTCGGGTTGCTTAATGCAACAAAAAAATTAGAAGACAATCCCAACAACTT
Source organism: Adansonia digitata (assembly GCA_029448705.1). Taxonomy (NCBI): domain Eukaryota; kingdom Viridiplantae; phylum Streptophyta; class Magnoliopsida; order Malvales; family Malvaceae; genus Adansonia; species Adansonia digitata. The sequence goes on along the minus strand of JAQSVH010006275.1, from coordinate 3,716 downwards.
CTGTGACGTCCACACAGTTATAGGTCATACCCTGCAAACATACAAAGAGTTTAGGTCCATGGTTCAAAGAATGATGAATGAAGGCCAAATAGAATTTTATCATCAAATCACACCTACTACTGAATCTATCAACATGGTAGGAGACGAAACCATGCAATCATCTTATGAGAGAAATCAACCCCTCATTCTTTATGGTAAGTCAAGTCTCGAGGCCAGTTTTTTGATACCTACACCAAGGTTAGTTATGGAGGTACCTAAACCATTCTCTATAAGAGCAACAAAGCTATCCCACAGAAATACGAGAATCAAGTAGTTATGATCAAAAAACTAACTCCCTTAACTACTATGATAAAACTGTTAAAAGTTAGTCACCTAAACCGTAGAGGTAGGTGTTGTGCTCCACCTGCTCAAGAAAAATAAAAGGTTGATGCATCTCCAAACACTAGTACCACTCAGGCCCAAGCAAAGAATTTTGAGCCCAAGAAAGTTAAGGAAGCAGTAAGTAAAAGAGAAGCCACAGAGTTTCTCAAGTTCATTAAGCATAGTGAATATTGGATTGTAGACCAGTTAAGCAAACAACACATAAAGATTTATGTGCTATCTCTACTTTTTAATTTAAAGTTCACTAAAATGCATTACTGAAGGTGTTAAATAAAGCATATGTGCCACCGGACATCTCCATGGACAAATTGGATTGGCTAGTGAACAATATCATGGCCAATAATTATATCTTCTTTACTGATGATGAGATCCCACTTGGAGGCAAGGGCAGTTATAAAGCTCTGCATATCACAACCCATTGCAAGGGACACATTTTGCCCAAAGTACTCATAGACAATGGGTTGACCCTTAATGTCATGCCTATGACTACATTAAGCAAACTCCCTATCGATCAATTTAACATCAAAAGTAGGTACACCATAGTCCAAGCTTTTGATGGAACATGTCGTAGAGTAATTAGAAATATCACAATCCAGCTTCAGATAGGCCCATGTACATATGAAGTGGATTTTTAAGTTATGGATATTAATCCTTCTTACAACTGCCTATTAGGAAGGCCATGGATGCTCTCCGCCGGAGCTATCCCATCTTTTCTTCATCAGAAGTTCAAATTTGTGATAGATGACAAAGTAGTCACCATTGGAGCTAAAAAAGAAATGATCGCCATTGCTTTTACTGAGGATATCTACATAGAGCCTAATGAAAATGCCCAGAGTCATCCTTTCAATCCTTCGAGTTCGTTAATACGACATATATGGGAGAAAGATTGCTAGTAGTTGAACCCTACCTGTTAAAGAGTACCCACTCGGGTATAAAAATAACCATTGGCAAAAGTTCTCGTGCTGGAAAAGGGCTTGGCAAGAATTTTCAAAGGATAGCCTAAACCCTATAGGTCACCACTTAAGCCAACAAAAAAGGCTTAGGATTCAAGGCTAATGCACACTCAAGAAAGCAGCAAAAAAAGAGGATCTGCAACCAGGAGATGACACAATCATTGGGTTAAGAGGGGGAGTCGAAGTTAACAATGTTCCTGTCTCTCCATGAGATATTTCATTCAAATCGATCCAAGCCAACCAGAAGAGCAAAAGGCTAAAAATGTCTTGGTCATCTTGAATAGAGCACTTAACAACCTTTATCTCTAAGATACCAAGCCACAAAATTCATGTCCTTTCACTAAAACCTGATTTTGATGACAGAGTCATGATGGAAGCCCCTGCACTTGTCCTATCCCTTTCATGTAACATCAAGAAATGAAAACCTACCTACCCTCACCCAAAGGCAGATAGGTGTCCTATGTAAGGGGCATTTTTTATCAAACATTATCAATGAAATGACTTTTGCATATATCATTCCATTTATGTATAACTTTTTAACTATTTGTACCTTCATTTTTATCCAAATCCCTTGGTTGTGTGTGTGCCTTTTGCAATGTTTATTTCTCTACCTTTTCAGGTGTCCTGACAATAGTGATATGGATGTGTCTAATGGGTTATTGAAGATCAATTTCAAATAGTCAATTTATACTAGTAAAGTTGATCTTGAAGAGGATTTCGAAGAGAGCTTCATACCACCAGACCTCTTACGATTAGTTGAACAAGAGGAGAAGCAGATCATGCCCCATAAAGACCCAATGGAAGTAATAAATTTGGGTACTCAAGAGGATCGAAAGGAGGGTAAAATTGAAACCTCAATAAAGTCAACGACTAGGACCAAGTTAATAGAATTACTCTAAGAATATCAGGATGTATTCACTTGGTCATATCAAAACATGCCAGGACTAGACACTGATATAGTGGTCCACAAGCTTCCTATCAAGCCTGGATGCAAATCGATCCGGCAAAAGTTAAAGAGGATTAAGTCAAAAATGCTTCTTAAAATTAAAGAAGAAGTTAAAAAGCAGTTTAATACTAAGTTTATTGGAGTAGCCAAATATCCAGAATGGGTTCCCAATATAGTCCCAATCCCAAAGAAAAATGGCAAAGTACGAATGTGTGTTGATTATCAAGATCTGAATTGAGCTAGTCCCAACGATAACTTTCTGCTACCCCATATCAACACTTTGGTAGACAATATAGCCAAGAATTCTCTATTCTTCTTCATGGATGGATTCTCATGCTACAATTAGATCAAGATTGCACCCAAAGACATGGAGAAAACAACTTTTGTAACTATGTGAGGGACATTTGCTATAATGTCATGCTTTTCAGACTCCAAAATGATGGGTCAACCTATCAACGGGCCATGGTTGCCTTATTCCATAACCTGATGCATAAAGAAATTGAGGTCTACATTGATGGCATGATTGCCAAGTCAACAAAAGAGGATGAGCATGTTACAGACCTTCAAAAACTTTTTGAATGGCTACAAAAATTTTAACTTAAATTGAATCCTACCAAGTGTACCTTCGGAGTCACTTTGGGTAAGCTTTTAGGCTTTATAATCAGCAAAAAAGGGATTGAAGTTAACCTAGACAAAGTCAAATCCATTTAAGATATGCCACCCCCTCAAACCCAAAAGAAAGAGAAAAACTTTTTGGGGAGACTAAACTACATCGCTAGATTTATATCCAGCTCACTGACAAATGCGACCCCATCTTTTGACTTCTTCGTAAACAAAATCTAGGAGAGTGGAATAAGGCATGTCAAGAAGCCTTTGATAAAGTCAAACATTATCTATCAGGCCCACTAGGGTTGGTACCGCCGGTGCCCAATTGACCTTTAATCCTTTACTTGACAGTCTTTAACAAGTCTATGGGTTGTGTATTAGGGTAGCATGATAAGTCAGGAATGAAAGAACAAGCAATTTATTACTTAAGTAAAAAGTTCACAGAATACGAGTGCAATTACTCCGTAGTCAAGAAGTTATGCTATGCTTTAGTGTGGATAGCTAAGAGACTCAGGTAGTACATGTTGTATCACACCACATGGTTGATTGCTAGGCTTGATCCTATCAAGTATCTATGCAAAGTCCCTGCACTATCAGGAAGGCTAGCTAGATGGCAAGTCCTATTTTCTAAATACGACATTGCCTATGTTAGTCAAAAGGCTATTAAAGGCAGTGCGATAGCTAACATTTTGGCAAGTCGAGTAGTAGATGACTATGAACCCTTAAATTTTGACTTCCTAGATGAAGATCTAATATGCATTTCTGAAGACGAAGATGCCTCCAACCAAGATTAATCTTGGAAGATGTATTTTGATGGAGCATCAAATGCT
>JAQSVH010006244.1:0-12256 GCA_029448705.1 Adansonia digitata | reverse complement strand
TTCGTGAACTTTTTGCTTAAGTAGTAGATTGCTTGTTCCTTCTTTCCTGACTCATCATGCTACCCTAATACACAACCCATAGACTTATAAAAGACTGCTAAGTAAAGGATTAAAGGTTAACTAGGCACTGGTGGTATCAACACTGGCAGGCTTGACAAATAATGTTTGACTTTATCAAAGGTTTCTTGACGTACCTTATGCCACTCTCCCAGATTTTGTTTGCGAAAGAGCCGAAATATGGGATTGCATTTGTTAATAAGCTGGGATATGAATCTAGAAATGTAGTTCAGTTTCCCTAAAAAGCTTCTCACTTCTTTCTGGGTTTGGGGCGATGGAATATCTTAAACAGTTTTGACTTTGTTTGGGTTAACTTTAACCCTTTTTTGACTGACTATAAAGCCTAGAAGCTTGTGCAAAGTGACCTGAAGGTATATTCAGTAGGATTCAATTTAAGTTGAAATTTTCATAGCCGTTCAAAAAGTTTTTGAAGGTCTGTGACATGCTCACCCTCTTTTATCGACTTGGCAATCACGTTGTCAACATAGTCGTCAATTTCTTTATGCATTATGTCATGGAATAGGGCTACCATGGCCCGTTGATATGTTGCCCCGGTATTTTTTTGTTCGAAGGGCATAACATTATAGCAAAATGTCCCCCACATGGTTACAAAAGTTGTTTTCTCCATGTCTTCGGGCACCATTTTGATCTGGTTATAGCCCAAAAATCCTTCCATGAAAGAGAAAAGAGAATTCTTAGCCATGTTGTCTACCAGAGTGTCGATGTAGGGTAGTGAAAAGTTATCCTTGGGACTCGCTTGATTTAGATCCCGATAACCAATGCACATTTGTACGTTACCATCTTTCTTAGGGACTGGGACTATATTAGCACCCATTCTACATATTTACTTCGATAAACCTCACATCAAACTACTTCTTGACTTCCTCTTTAATTTTAAAGAGCATTTTTGGCTTCATCCTTCTTAACTTTTACCGGATTGGTTTGCATCTAGGCTTGATGGGAAGCTTATGGACCACTATATCAATGTTTAGTCTTGGCATGTCTTGATATGACCAAGCGAATATATCTTGATATTCCTGGAGTAGGTCTATTAGCTTGGTCATAGTTGTCGACTTTATTGAGGTTCTGATTTTAACCTCCTTTCGATCCTCTTGAGTACCTTGATTTATAACTTCTATTGGGTCTTCATAGGGCATGATCTGCTTCTCCTCCTACTCAACGAATCTTGAAAGGTCTGATGGTGCAAATCTCTCTTCGAAATCTTCTTCAAGATCAACTTCACTAGTGTAAATTAAGTATTCAAAATCGATCTTCAGTAACCCATTAGACACATCCATATCACTGTCGCCAGGGCACTTGAAAGGGTAAAGAAATAAACATTGCAAAAGGCACAAACACAACCAAGGGATTTGGATAAAAATAGAGGTAAAAAAGTAATAGAGGCAAAAAGATTGAAAAGTAATATAGACAAACAAAATGGAATGATATATGCAAAAGTTATTTCATTGATAATGTTTAACAAAAGTACATATTACATAGGACACCTACCTATCTTTGGGCGAAGGTAGGTAGGTTTTTTTTTCTTGACATTACATGAAAGGGATAGGAAAAGTGTAAGGGCTTTTATCATGGCCCTATCATCAAAATCAAGTTTTAGTGGAAGGACATAAATTTTATGTCTTGGTATCTTAGAGACAAAGGTTTTGAAGTGCTCTGTTTAAGATGACCAAGACATCTTTAGCCTTTTGCTCTTTTGGTCAGTTTGGATCGATTCATCCTCTCGAACAGAATATCTCATGGAGAGACAAAATATTGTTAGCTTCGATTCCCCCTCTCGACCTAATGATTAAGTCACCCTCTGGTTGCAGATCATTTTTTCTTACTATTTTCTTGACTACGCATTAGCTTTGAATCTTAAGCCTTTTTTGTTGACTTGTGTGATGACCTGTAAAGCTCGAGCCATCCCTTGAATATTCTTACCAAGCCTTTTTCTAGCATAGGAACCATTGCCAACGGTCATTTTTAAACCTGATTGGGTACTCTTTGAAAGATGGTGTTCAACTATTGGCAATCCTTTTCCTATAAATATTGCATTAACAAACTTGAAAGACTGAAAGGATGACTCTGGTGCATTTTCATTAGGCTCTATGTAGATCTCTTTAGTGAAAACAGTAGCGATCATTTCTTCTTTAGCCCTGATGGTGACTACTTGGTCATCTATAATAAATTGGAGCTTCAGATTGAGAGAGGATGGGATAGCCCTGGCAGAGTGTATCCATGGCCTTTATAATCGGCAGCTGTAAGATGGATTAATTTCCATAACTTGAAAGTCAACTTCATATGTACATGGGCCTATCTGGAGCTGGATTGTGATATTTACAATTACTCCATGACATGTTCCATCAAAAGCTCAGACTGTGCGTGACTACTCTTGATGTTGGATTGATCGATAAGGAGTTTGCTTACTGTAGTCATGGGCATAAGATTAAGGGTTAACCCATTGTCTATGAGTACTTTGGGCAAAATGCGTCCCTTGAAATTGGTAGTGATACATAGAGCTTTATAACTACACCTGCCTTCGGCTGGGATCTCATTATCGGTGAAAGAGATATAATTATCAACTGTGATGTTGTTCATTAGTTGATCCAATTTGTCCACGGAGACATCTAGTCATACATATGTTTTGTTTAACACCTTTAATAATGCATTTTGATGAACCTCTGAATTAAGAAGCAGAGATAACACAAAAATTTTTGCGGGTTGTTTGTTTAACTGGTCTACAATGCAGTATTCACTGTGCTTGATAAACTTGAGATACTCCATGGCTTCTCTTTCATTCACTGTTTCCTTGACTTTTTCATGCTCAAAATTCTTTACTTGGGCTTGAGTGGTACTGGTGCTTGGAGATGCATCAGCCTTCTATTTTTCTTGAGCTGGAGGAGTGTAACACCTACCACTAAGAGTTAGGTGACTAACTCCTGATAGTTCCATTACAACAGTTGCAGGAGTTAATTTTCTATTCATCACTACCTGATTCTTGTACTTCCATGGGACAACTTTGTTGTTCTTATACGGGAATGGTTTAAGTACCTCGACAACTAACTTTGATGTAGGTGTCGAAAACTTGACCTCGAGATTTGACTTGCCATAAAGAATAAGGGGTCGATTTCTCTCATAAAGTGGCTGTATGGTTTCGTCTCCTATCATATTGATAGATTCAGCAGTAGGTGTGATTTCATGATAAAATTCCATCTAGCCTTCATTCATCATTCTTTGAACCATGACTTAAACTCCCTACATGTTTGCAAGGTATGACCTTCAACTGTGTGGAATTCACCGAGGTTGTCGGGATTGTCTTCCAATTTTTCAGTTGTGTTAAGCAATTTGACTTGAATCAATGCTTGCCAGACCAAGAACATTGGCATCCTTACATTATCTATGCTTGTCTTAACTTCATATTTGTTCTTAATGTTGATCATGTTTGTAGCTGGTTTAGTATGGTTTGGTAAAAGATTAGTGGTAACATTTGGTCCCTGGTTCATCCCAAATTGCAAAACTTTTGAGTTAATTAGCTTTTGCACATTTCGTTTGAAAGATATGCAGTTCTCAATGTCATGCCCCGCTGCCCTAGCATGGTATTCACTATGGGCATTAGGGTTGCACCACTATAGGTATGGTGGCTTCTTTTTTGGACATAGATTGGGGCCACTAAATGATTTTGGAGCAAGGTTTGGTAGAGCTCCTTATAGGTCATAGGGATGGGACCAAACTGTTGTCTTTGTTGATTTGCACCTCGATTGCTAGGTGCATTATTGGTTGTTCGATTGGTATTTTAGTGGACTTATGAAGGTTAGCTTTATGGTAGGTTTAACGGGATTGCAAAGGATGGGTTAGGTTATGGCATAAATTGGCTGAGGAGGCATTATGATAGGGCATGAATATAGCATGCTTCGATAGTGAGGGTCAGGTACTTGATGTCGTTTTGGCTAAGATGAGCAAGCATAACTTATAGCATTGGCCTCTCCTTCCTTCTTTTTACTAGCAATAGGTTTCTTGCTCGATCGAAATACTTCCCTTGCAAAGATTTTACCACTCTTAATGGCTACTTTGATTAATTCTCCAGAGAAGACGAGGTCTACAAATTTCTTAGTGGCATTTTCTACGAGCTTCTTGTAATAAGAAGTGCATAAGGTGTGAATAAAAATGACCATCATCTCTTTTTCTATGGGAGGCTGCACTAGGGCTGCCTCTTCTCTCCATCTTTGAGTGTATTTCTTAAAACTTTTAGTAGATTTTTTCTCGAAATTCATCAAGGAAAGTCAGTCCAGTGCCCAATCTAAGATGTGCTGGTATTGATTTAGAAAGGCATTAGCCAAGTCAGCCCATGATTAGATTTTTTCATTGTCTAGCACGATATACCACCAAGTCGCTGCCCTAGTAAGGCTATGCTGGAAGTAGTGGATAAGGAGCTTTTAATCTTTCTCGTACCTAGCCATCTTTCATACGTACATTCAAATATGGATGGTCATTGGTTCTACTAAAATTTTCAAACTCTAGAGCTTTAAACTTCGAGGGAATGACAAGGTAAGACACCAAAGATAGCGATTGCACATTAAGAGCTCCAAAATTGTCACTGCCTTCAATAGCTTAAGGGTGTTTTCTAGTAGCTAGAATTTATTCATTTCTTCTGCAGTCATGGTGGACTTTTGACCTTCTATTTTCTCTGATTCCTCATGATCAAGGGTTATCGGATCAGCTGATGAAACTCCTATGTTAACTCCTTAAGCACCGAGAATGAATTGGCTTGCCACAATGGGATTTAGGTAGATAACTAGCGAAGCTTGAGAAGCAGGTGCAAGAGCGGGTCATTATTCTTGTCTAGTTTCCCCTTGGGTGGGTTCTTGAAGATTAGTAGGGGGACTTTTAGTGTTGGGAGGATTATTCCTCATGTTGGTAGTGCTAGGCTATCACTAGTTCCATAAGTTTCACAATTTGAGTTTGCATTTTGCATTACTGATAGGGCATATGTTCTTGTGATTCCTTAACCATTAGCTCAAGTCGTTCAATATGAGCTTCATGATCACTTTTCATGATTTGTTTATGGCATCATGTGTTGTAACGATGCAGGATGTTAGATTTTATTTTCTTAATTGACCTCAAAATCCCTTGCACTTTTATGGTCCAATTCCTGTATTATACTTTCATTTTAAAATGTATTTATTGATGAGTGTTCATGATGTAATAATGAGTTAGGATAATGAATGATTGATGGAAGTGCATCAAACAGAATAATGAAATTAAATATGCATATGCATTTGAGATAATTGATTCCTGGAACAGCTTCGTTAATAACATCATTCACAAAGGCATAAAAAGGTTTTTTCTTGTAACATGATTACATCTGAAAATATCTAACGTGATTACATTTTGTAATCACACGATCAAGAAAGCCTTAAAATTACTGCTCACGATCACTGACTGGTGCAATGTCTCACCTTATGGATTGAGCTACCTCAATCATGTCATCCACCTCTCGTTGGTCATTTAAACTTGTTCAATGAGGTGCTGATGTTGTTCTTGGTAGTTCAGACATGCTTGGTCAATTGTCACTTGCCACTCTAGTTGGCGCTGTTTAGAAACCCTTGTTAGTTCATTGATATGACCTTGATGAATCTGGAAAGACTGCTTTAACTCTTGGATTCTATGAGTGAGGACTTTTTTTGACCTTGGCAGCTCTTACCTCTCGCATTTAGGCTTCAAGTCTTTGGCTTTTTCATTAGTAGGTAGAGGTAAGAGCACGTGCCCTTGTGAATTTTTTTCTTTGTTGGTTCTAACTTCCTTCTTTTGCTGATTCAGCTCATAATTAAGAGTGGCAACTTTCGCTTCCATTTGAATAATGTCTCACCAACACGACAAAACTTGTTAGCTTTTTAAAGCGCTATATAATCCTTGGTTAGGCTTTTGAGGTCATCTTTGAGGCGATCCATTTCTTTGATGACTCGATATATTTCACCACTCTTAAGGTAGGTATCCATCTCTAACTAGCCTTTTTCCTTTTTAAGTCAAGAGATTTTTGCGACAAAAGATGCTTTTTCTTGTTTGAACTCCGTCCTAAGTAGCTCGATCTTAAAAGGTGACTTTTCTATTAGGATTTGTAGTATCCCAGAGTTAGGTGGTGGAAATGGGTCATTGATATGGCAGAGTTTCCATTCTTCATATTCAAGAGTGGTGGGGCTTCCTTTCCAGTATCTTTCCATACAATGAATCTTTTTCCAAGCTTGGAAAGCTAACTGGACTTTCACTTTATAATTAGGCTTTTTGTATTCAAAATCCCAATGTCCTAAGTCTTTGAAGAATGAGATGAATTACTGGCACTGGAATTGATGCAATACTAATAGAGGAGCATAATTGGTATTTCCTTATAATGCCAAGAGTGGTACAAAAGTGTATTCTCCACATTTGTACACAATCGCCTGAGGGAACACCCATAGGGCTCTCTACATGACTTCTTCCTCTTTGATGTTTCTTAATTCCTTGACCCAATGCTTTTCTATCTTATCTTGATGACATTCTTCCTCTAATGTCATGGCAAGAGGACTGATCTTGAAGAAGAAATTTTGCCTAGCTCTCCCTTTTCTAACACAAAGATGACCTATGAGCCATATCTGGAGCAATGAGGTGTACCCGATAAACTTTCCTACCCCATTCTTTTACAAAAGCTGAGGGTGTGGATGGTTTCAGTGATAATGGCAGAAGCAGGGTTGATGTTGCAACATAGGCGAGAAAAGAAATCTATAACTACCGCCTCTACATAACCCAAAGTCTTCAGGAATACAACGAGCCCATAATTGCCAGAGCGTAAACATCTTGAGCTTTTTTTTTATCAAAAAGATTTACCATGGCTTCTTTCAAGGTGGCCCAAGAGATGCATTTACTGATGCATTTACTGCTCCCTTTTACTTTGATGTGACTATCAACCCATGCCTTTATGGCCCCAAGAACTTGCCAAGCTTTTTCTCGAAAGGAGGAGACATTAGCACTTTGTAGTAAATCTGATCTGACTTGGCCTTTTCTATGTTGAGCAGAGCTATGTACTCATCAATGGTAGGGACTAAATCTTGTTGGTTAAGGGTGAAACATTAGTAGTCTGGATTCCAAAACTGTGCCACTGCTCGTAGTAAGCCATCATCTAACTAAACTTGAAGTAAGAGAGCTATATCCTCGTGCTTTTACTGAAGGGTTCTTTCTCATTGTTGTCCTAACTATCCCAAATATGCTTCAGTTCTCGACAATCATTTTGACAAAAGCCAATCTTAACCTCTTCATGCATTTTTGAAAGTAATTGGGCTTTAGGATATCCTCATCTTAATGTTGGCGACCTTCTGACCATGTTCTGATATTTTTAAAGAACTCGATAGTAGAGATAAGCTATTGCTCCATAAATGATGCCCCTTGTTAAACATCGAACCGAAACAATTACCCTAAAATGATGATAGTCATGATAGCTATAATAAGATGATACATGTTTCAAGACACAAAACAAAAGAAAAACGAGTTAGTGAAATGTATAAGAGACAGATGTAAAGAAATAAAGAATTTAAGAAGATTAGAAAAAAATTCATTACATGTCTCAACCAAGGTGGTTAGACGAGAAATGAGCAACATATCAACATGTCTAGATGCACTTACCCTTCGTGAGGTGATATGATATCTTATTTTGATAGAAAAATAACTGACTAGTAATAATATTCGTTTATTACCACTAGTGCGGATATGCGTTAAGCCATGAATCAAATAGCAAAATGGTTTACAACGTAAGACATTGTGAACGATGGTTTTTGATGCGGGTGACAATTAAACACTTATTGTCACCTGCATAGTTATGGTAATTGAAAGTAAAGGTTAAGAATGTTTCCCTAAGTGCCCTGTTCTCTAGGTGTTCTAGCAATGTTCTGGTACAGTTTAACATGGTTTAGCTCATAGGGCTTATTATATGAGGTTTAAGTTGACACCTAAATAGGTATCTGAATCGCTCCTCCATTTGATAAGGACAGTTCAGGCATACTGATCCTAGGCCTATCGTGGGTTTGGCAGAATGGGTTCAATTTGGTGGATGTATTTCCCTATATAAATGCGAGAGGTTACTCACGAAAGATAGGTAATTTACATCCGAGAAGTTATTGCTATGCCTATGCAGAGGATTACTCATGAAGGCGGATAGCTCACTTCCTCCTAATGATTGGGTTATAACTTCGTCATGGAGTTTGGCGAGACTCTAATGCACATGCAAGTGCATGATATGTGACGGGGAAATGATCAAACCTTTTTGCTTACTCCTGTATTACCATTTTTATTAAACTGATGATTATTCGAAAATAAGACAATCTTGACAATCATGTCAAATAAAAGATTAATTGACAAAATGAAAAAAGGGTCATAGTTAAATAATGACTGAAGATCAAAAAAATCGAGAACCTAGTAAGACACTGCTAGTTATTGGCCTAACTCTTTATACAGTCCTAATTGAAGTCGCCAAGCTATCAAAATGTACCCCGAGATGGATCCTTATGGATCTATGGGTTTATGCGACTTAAAATATTTTTCTGACTAGGAAATATCTTTTTGACCGAGACTTTTCCTTCGTAACGTGATGAGAATGAGAAAGTATAGATTCTCAACTCATGATATAGTAAGGGGGACCATAAGATGAATTGCTCATCTGATTGGTCTTGGAAGACCATCACAAAGTGGCCAACGCTTGGAGTCGCCATCGATCATTTTGGGCTAGGCATGATCGAATACCTATTGAAACCTATGTCTTGAGTTACGAAACTCGAAACATTGATCCCGTGGTCTGCGTGGTACAAAGATTCTCTATTTGAGTTCGGGAGTTGGTTTCATGCGATGAGGCACAAACCTCTTTGTGATGCCTAAAATTGGTACCTTACTACTTATGTCTTATATCAATTTTGATTCTTTCAATCTTAACTCGTCACTATTTTGATATAACCGCCTTTTAATGCATGAATTTTATAAAAATATAAATCTAGGTTTTGATGAAAAGATTTAATCTCTTATATGCCCTGGATAGATAGGGAGTTTAGAAATTTTTAATAAAAATGACCTTTGGATTTTATTTGAAAATGGAATATTCCATTTTGCGCACTGGAGAGGTACCCACATAGAACATCACCTTTAATTTTACTTGAAATGATTTGAAAATATGAATGCGAATAATCATCACAAAGAAATCACGTTAGTAAGACAACGATTGAAGTAACATAAAATAAACCATTCAATGTAATGATAAAAAGAAGGGATGGACTATTAGAATTTATCTCGCAATTGGCATCGATTATCTAAGAATAACTGAATCAATAATTTTTAAGACAGATTCGGGTTCTTTGATTGAACGAGTTTTTTTTTAAATAAAAATGGGCTTGACTCTTGACACATTCATGGAAATCTGGGAAGAACAAAAATTTGATTATAGTTGAAAGATAGGTTTGGAGTATCCCCAAGGATAACGAATAATTTTGATAAAGGAAGATTTTTAAATCTTAACAAATTTGAAAAAAAAAGGGGTTGGAGTACCCCCCTCAGAAGGTCGAATTAGAGTATCCCCGAAAGTAACATGTCTGACACTCTTTAAAGAAGTTGAGTTAGAAAAATTAGGTTGACAAAACTTTGTGATTTAGAAAATGAGTGAGCATTTTGACATTTTTTTATAAAAGAAATTATTGTGAATGAGGATGGTAAAGATGTAAAAAAATTCATGCCTTGATACAAGCCAATGAGAGGTCAAAGCATGTTCTCGAGGCTGATTAGGGTGATATGGTGACATTCTAATGTCTCAAGATGAAGCTGAGAAAACAACTCAATTTTGACCATAACCGAAAATAAAGGGATAGCATCACGCTATCCCACTTTCTAAATTTATTCTAAATTGGTTTGAAGATTATAAAGGGTGAACAAGATAACATTAAAAAGGTAATTTAAAAGGTGAAGAAGATACCATTAAAAAGGTAACTCGACGAGGGTCAATAAAAAAAATTCCTAATATCCCAAAAAATCACTTTCCAGGGGAATAAATATTCAAGTTTGGATTAATTATGCTGCTGGTAGAGCATAAAAGGGACAGGATGTGTTAAAATTTGAAAAATCACCTTGGCTCATTTGGTATTAAAAAATTAAAAATGATACCTTTTTGAAAAGGGAATTTTATGTATTTTTTAGGAAAAATGTTTGAAGGATTTGGACAAATCACTTAGTGGCCCAATCAGAATATATGTTGCCGATTTTAAAGGTTCTGGATAGTTTAGATTTGAAAAATCATAACTCTCTCATCTGGAATGATGCAGGAGTGAATAAGATATCGTTTTAAAGATAATTTGACACACTTTGAGATATAAATACCAAAAAATTCATGAAAAATCATTTCAAATTTTAAACGGATTTTTCAATTTGCAATAATTATGCTACCGGCAGGGGACAAAGCAAAGCAGGGGATATTGTTTATTTTTCTGTGTTTTTGGGTCTAAACTCGGATCATTGACATTCGTCATCCATGACTGAAGGGAAAAAATGAGATGAGCGTCATGAACTCATTTGCACAATCCCAGAGTAGTTTGGGACAATGAAACAACCTGTTTATCATACCACTCAAGGTTTTGACTCAAAAATAAGGCACAAACATTTCAAGAACAAGTCCAGGGCCATTTTCGTTTAAAAATCAAAAGTTTTGAGCACATTTAATCAAGATTTCAGATTTGAAAAACTTAATTTTCCCTAAGATTTTTTTTCTTAACTTTAAAGAAAATACTAAGTTCATGTTAATCCTAATTGGTTGTGATTAACATGCTTGGCTTAGAGAGGTTTTGAAAATCAGTTTTTTGATAGCCATCAAACATGCACTTAGATAAGGAGAAAACAATGAACATACAAGGGGATGGCACATAACATGAATGGGGATGCTAACTTTACCAATGGTTTTGACAAAAAAGTGTTATAAACATATCTCATGAAGTGAAGCATGCTGAAAATGACAATGATTCATGGCAAAATGCAAGCTAACATAAAGACATACTTGAAATATGCTAGGCTAAGGATTTATGCATGGATTGAACATAACATGATGCATGAATATGGCATAAAATGCATGAACAAAAGCTGTCAAAAAATAATGAGGATGAAATGAGACATTTATACATCAAAGCGAGCATCAAGACATTTAAATCCTAAGCTACCACATCCAAAAGGCACAATAACACATGAGAATCCTAAGAGGGTGATGGAAGCATGAAAGGCTCACTAAATGACAAAGATGCTGAAAAACAAAAAATAAAAGTGATTAAGTAGGAAGTTAGAGGAACAAAGCTTTAATTTTTGGTTAAGTGGTTAGAGCAGTAGAGATGGCCTGAATTCCCCTCTTTTCCTTGTTGTTAATTAGCAAGAAATGAAAGAAAAAAAGGTTTTGGTTCTGGTATGGGTGAGGATGATTTTTTAGTGTGCATAATAGCCAGGACTGAGTGTTTGAGGTTGTTTTTAGATGCTGAGTGAAGGGCCATAGGATTTGTTTTTTTACTTGTGAATGAGTTTGGAGAGCTGGAACAAGGTGGAAAAAAAAGATCCTTCAGCTGAAATATTGATGGCCTATTTATACCAGCACTTGAAGCTAAATTAGAGGTGTTTTTGGTCATTTCTCAAGGGGACAAAGTTGTGACAACTGATGGCTATAGGGTGGCTGTAGGAAGCAATCTACTGCTAATATGATGGACATAGAGTGGCTGGTTTGATTGCTGAAATCAGATAACAGCAAGTAGGGTGGTTGATGGTGATTTCTATCAGTAAACAAGGGAGGAGTAGGGTGATCATATGACATTAACCCTTTATGATCTAATGCAGACTTCAAAAAAAATGTTTTGATTAATTCACAAGTCCAAATTCATAATCTGACATGGGTTTTGATATTTTCTAATGCAAAAACAAGTTAAAATCGAGCTTTGGATTAATGGTGGACAAGTAAAAAAATGCCTCGATAATGGAAAATAGCCTACATGTATCGATACATTGAAGAATTTATTGATACATTTGGTCTAAAAACCCTCAAATGTATGATACAATGATCATTGTGTCGATGCCACGAAACATTGTATTGATATAATGATACAACATGTTGATATGTATTGATACATCTACTTTACAGAATGCAAGTTTTGGTTCCGGCATGGCCTAGTAT
>JAQSVH010006222.1:2220-19778 GCA_029448705.1 Adansonia digitata | reverse complement strand
CCTAATGCACAATAAAAATAAAATAGGCTTAGAAGAACCATGAGAAATGGATGGCCATCTATCGAACAAGACACAAGTATGAGCTGATGATATTTCCACCATTTCGAGAAAATTTTTGCCCAGCAGGATAAATTAATACTAGCTCTGCTAATGTTATGCTCATACTAAACAAGGCATTTGGGGATTCCTCCATCAATGTAATTAATAAGTTAAAGATGTCAATAATAAGCCCAGAGACTGGTTTGTGCCCTCCAGGATTTGTTTCGAGTGTTCGGGTTGAAATTGAGATTCCTATACTTTTTAAGTCATTTCAAAGTAATGTTATGAACTAAACTTACATGCTTCCGCTCGAAAGCATTGTAGGATCCTTTGTATGGGCATCTTTTATTAAGTGCTATCAATGAAAATGACTAAGCATTATGCATTTCATTCTTTGTGTTCATAGTTCTTGCCAACTCTTAGACTTTTCTCTACATATTTTTCCACCTATACTGTTATTTTTCCATATTTATAGGTACGTCAATAAAGGTGAAATGAATGTTCATACTAAGACTTCAAAAATCAATTTTGAACAATAAATTTTTGTCAGTGAGGTCGACTCTGAAGAGAATTCTAAAAAAATCTCCTTACCTATGGACCTGCTGAGATTAATTAAATAGGAAGAGAAATAGATATTACCTCATAAGGAATCCACCGAAACCATAAACCTTAGAACAAAAAAAGCCCAAAAAGAAGTTAAGATCAAAACCTCTATAAATCCGTCAACTCGAGCTAAACTAATAAGTCTCCTTTAAGAATATCGAGATGTGTTTGCTTAGTCATACCAAGACATGCTTGGATTAGACACCACCATTGTGGTCCATAAACTTCCCCTTAAACCTGAATGTAAACCTATACAACAAAAGCTGAAACGATAAAGCTCAAAATGTTTCTAAAGATCAAAGAAGATGTAAATAAACAATTTGAAGCATGCTTTCTCAAGGTAGCCAAATATCCTAAATAGGTAGCTAAAATAGTCCCAGTTCCAAAAAAGGACGGTAAAGTGCATATGTGTGTGGACTACAAGGACTTGAACCGAGCTAGTCCCAAGGATAATTTGTCTTTACCTCAAATCGATACCCTAGTAGACAATATTGTCGAAAATGCACTATTTTCCTTCATGGATGGGTTTTTAGCTACAATCAAATCAAAATGGTAGCTGAGGATATGGAAAAGACCACTTTTATAACAATGTGGGATATTTTCTGCTATAAAGGATGCCCTTTGGGCTCAAGAACGTCAGGGCAATATATTAATGGGCAATAGTAACATTGTTCCATGACTTTATGCATAAAAAAATAGAGGCCTACGTGGATGATATGATCGTCAAATTGCCAAAAAAGGGTGAACACATTGCCAAACTGCGAAAACTCTTCAAATGACTGTATAAATATCAACTTAAGTTAAATCCTATCAAATGCATATTCAATGTCACATCCGAAAAATTATTAAGCTTTATTATGAGCAAGAAAGGAATACAAGTTGATCTCGATAAGGTCAAGGCCATCTAGAATTTGTCGCCACCTCAAACTCAAAAAGAAGTAAGAAGCTTCTTAGGAAGGTTGAACTATATAACCTGATTCATATCTCACTTGATAGACAAATGTGATCCAATCGTTTAGCTGCATCGAAAATAATATCCTGGAGAATGGAATGAAAATGCTAATAAACTTTCGATAAGGTCAAATATTACGTTTTGAACCCTCTAATACTTGCCACTAGTGCTCAGTCGATTATTAATCCTGTATCTATCAGTTTTCGATAAGTCGTTGGGCTGTGTATTAGGTCAACAGGACTAGTCAGGCAAGAAAAGAGCAAGCTATTTACTACTTGAGCAAGGAGTTCACAGAATATAAAAATAATTATTCATTTATAGAGAAGCTATGTTGTGCTCTAGGTAGGACAGCCCAAAGGTTAAAACAATACATGCTATATCACACTATGTGGTTAATCGCTAAACTCGATCCTATCAAATATTTATGTGAAGCTCTCACCTTGTTAGGGAGTTTAGCTAGGTTGTAGGTCCTGCTTTTTGAGTATGACATTGTGTACATAAATCAGAAAACCATTAAAGATAGTGCAATAACAGATTTCTTGGCAAGCTGGCCAACAAATGACTATCCTCCTTTAGACTTTGATTTTTCTAACGAAGATTTGATATGCATATACGAGGTAGAAAACACTATTGAGTATGGCTTGTCTTGGAAAATATACTTTGATGGGGCTTCAAATGCATTGGGCCATGGAATTGGGGCAATTCTTATCTCACCTAATGGAAACCACTGCCCCTTCACTGCAAGGTTGAATTTCAATTGCACAAACAATATACCTGAATATGAGGCATGCATCATGGGACTCCAAGAAGCCATTGAAAAGGGCATTCGAGTGCTACAAGTATTTGGAGATTCAGCCGTTGTCATTTACCAACTAAAAAGAGAATAGAAAATACGTGATGCTAAATTGATCAACTATGGTAATCTGATCTTGAAACTCAGAAAAAGGTTTAATCAAATTACCTTTTAGCATCTACCTCCAAAAGAGAACCAAATTGTTGATCCCTCAGCCACCTCATTATCCATGTGCAAAGTTAATCAAGAATCGAACGTTGTTCCTATTTAAATGAGTATCTATACAGCCCTAGCACATTGTCAAAATGTTAAAAAAGAGAAGGACAACTTGCCATGGTATCATGACATCTTTTACTGCATCAAAGATCAACGATTCCCATAAGATGCCACCAAAACTGACAAAAGAACCATTCGATGATTAGTCACGAGCTTTATTTTGGATAGTGAGATTTTGTACAAGAAAGGCCGGGATCAGGTGCTACTCCAAAAAATGGATGCCTCTAAAGCTAAAAGAATACTTGAAGAAGTTCATGAAGGAATTTGCAGAATGCATGCTAATAGACACCGAATGGCCAAATACTCATGCGATCATGCTACTATTGGTTGACTCTTGAAAAGGACTGCATTAACTATGCCAGAAAGTGCCATAAATGCAAATCTATGATGATAAAATCAATGTCCCACCAAAACCTCTACATGTTATGGCAGCTTCATGGCCTTTTCTACATGGGGCATAGACATGTTTAGACTAATTACCCTTAAGGCTTTTAATGGGCACCGTTTCATTCTATTTGCTATCAATTATTTCATAAAATAGGTAAAGGCAGCTTCTTATGCCAATATCACCAGATTTGTTGTATGCAAATTTGTAAAATAGGACATCATTTGTAGATGTGGTATTTTTGAACAAATCCTTACTGATAATGCACACAACTTAAAAAACAAAATAATGCAAGCAGTCTGCTCTCAGTTCAAGATTCAACATCAAAACTCTATCCCATACCGTTCGAAAATAAATAAAGTAATTGAAGCATCCAACAAGAATATCATGAAAATAGTTGAAAAGATGGCTGAGACGTACAAAGATGAGCATGAAAAGTTACTTTTTGCTTTACATGCTTATTGCATGGCTATACAAACTTCTACGGGTGCTACCCTATTTTCTTTTGTCTAGGGCACGAAGACTGCCCTACCTATCGAGGTTGAAATTTTTTCACGCAGAGTTTTAATGGAATCGCAAATTGAAGAGGCTGAATGGGTTAAAAATTGATTTGAGCAACTTAATCTCATCAAAGAGAAAAGAATCAAAGCTATCTATCATGGGCATATGTATCAAAAGTGCATCATGACAACTTATAACAAAAAGGTTCATCCTTATTAGTTCTGAAAAGGTGACTTGGTGCTCAAACAAATTCTTTCGATCCATAAAGATGCTCAAAAAAAATAGACCTCAAACTGGGAAGGACAGTATGTGGTGAAACATGAATTTTTTGGGGGAGCCTTTTTTTTTTATAAATAACTATTGTTAAGAAATTGAGCTAGTGGAGGGACCAATTGGCTGTATATAATTAGGCTCTAATAAACTACGTATTAAGTATTCTATCCTGAATAATTAATCATATAATCATTAATTTTAGAGTTGTACCACTAAAGACCTAAGACTGCACTTCCAATTATATATCGTATTACGTAAGCTTTATAAATAGCCTTTTAGTCTAATGACCTTGTCATTTGTGTAATACCCTCATATGATATTTGTGATCAACTTAAGATGAAAAGTCCATTTTACCTACTTGATCACCTTATCTTAAAGTTTCATTATACTCTCCAAATAATTGTTCACCATATGTGAACAATTTATCATTTGACATACAAATGACAGACGCCTCATCCATTTTTACAGTACCATATAATGCCTTTTAAGAAGATAACCTAACTCTTTATGGGAGTTATGATTACATATCCATCAGTAAAGCTTTTATCGAGTATAAGTCATATGCCTAACAAACCAGCCTAGTAATGTACTACTTCGAGACAGTTTAGCCTTTAAAACGTTAAAGCGTATGAGTTATATACATAGAGTCAGTTACTTACTCAAGATTAAGATAATTACACAATGAATGTCAAAAGTAAATTAATCCATGTAAATGAACTTATTAATGGACTAATTACACTTTGGTCCAATCTACTATATCTCCACTTCTAGTTAATATATCTATTTCTCTACTTAAGACTCAAATAACTCTAGATAGCCAGGACAAGCCATCTCCTCAATTGGATTTAGAGGACATAATAGTCTTAACATGAGTTAATTGCTCATATTAACCCCATAAATTATGGACTATCGATTTAGACTACTTACCTTAAAATGTGCAACATTCTAACTTTATAAACACAAGTAGTCAATAAGCCATATTGGCTTAAATTTACTTTAAATATAAATCTAAATAAGGATAGAGTAGTAATGATATAACAATAACTCGAATATATATAAATAATCAATTCATATTAATGAAATACGTTAAAATGTCTTTCATCCTTAGAGCATTCCTAACAATATTCCACTTGCCCTATGAAAATAAATGAGTTATGTCTTACATCCCCATACCCTCAACATGCCTTTCAAAACTCTTAGCCACTAGAATTTTAGTAAAAGGATTAACAAGGTTGTCTTCGAATGTAATTTTACAAACATCAACAATTCTTTCCATTACTAACTTTCTTATAATATGGTATCTCTTATCTATATGTTTTGTCCTTTTATGGTATTACTTGGTATTTTCTATTATCGAACTATTATCACAATAAAGTATAATAGGTCTATTTATACCAGGATTTACCTTAAGGTCTCTAAGGAACTTATGAAGCCAAGTCACTCCCTTAGACGCTTCAAAGGCTACTACATATTTGGCTTCTATCATGGAGTCAACTATACAAGTTTGTTTTAGACTTCTCTACACAATGGCACCTTTTCCTAGAACAAATACAGAGCTGAAAGTCAATATCCTTGAGTTTTTACAAGATTAGAAGTCTGAATTTGTATATCTTATGGGTGTTAGGTCCCTTCTCGAATATACCAGCATATAGTTCCTTATCCTTTTAAGATACTTGAGTATATGATTTATAGCTTGTTAATGCTTATTACCAAGGTTCGACTGATATCGACTTATAATACCAACTGTATAACAAATATTCAATCTTACAAAGTATAGCGTACATAAGACTGCCACAGCGAATGCACAAGAGACTTTTTTCATACTCTTCCTTTCTTTAATGTCATAAGGCAAGCATCCAATGAAAGAGTAAATCTTGCCATAGAGGGTTATGAACACTTCTTGGTATCCTGCATTGCATACCTTTCAATAATTTTGTCAACATATGAAGCTTGGGATAGAGCTATCAAACTATTTTTCAATCTCTAAAGGACAAATGCATAAAACATAATTAGTTTCCCCTAAATCCTTCATGTCAAACTATTGTGAAGTTTGATGGATGACAAGTTCCCTACATTATTCCCAATGAGTAGTATGTTATTAATGTATAAGACTAGAAAGACCACTTTGCCCTTTTTACTGCGTTTATAAACACAAAGTTCATCAACATTTTGCTCAAATCCAAAGACATTCATCGCTTGGTCAAATCCTTGGTTCCATGAGCATGACTCCTGCTTTAATTGATAAATGGATCTAAGAAACTTGCAAACTTTAATTTCTTGACCTTTTACTACAAACTCGTCTAGTTGTATCATATAAATGCTTTCATCAAGATGGCTATTCAAGAATGCAGTCTTAATGTCCATTTGCCAGATCTTATAATTGAGAGCAGCAACAATGGGTAGAAGAATATGAATAGACTTTGGCACTGTAATAGGCAAAAAGGTTTCATCATAATTGACACTAGCCTTTCGCATGCATATACTACTAGTCTCACCCTAAAGGTTTCAAATTTTCCTTTAGCATTGCTTTTTCTCTTGTCAACCCACTTACATCCTATAAATTTTACCCTTTGAGAAGGTATGCAAGCTCTCAAATTGAATTGGATTTCATTGAATCCATCTCAGTGTTCATAGCCGTTTGCTAGAGTTTGGAATCAACATCACTCATAACTTTATCAAAGGTGATTTAATCATCTTTATGTTGCATGGCCTTAGATTGATAAATCTCACCATCATACATGAAGAAATTAGCTTTCTTAGAAACACTCCCACTGTGATGAAACTACCTAGTGATTGCTCACTTGCATGTTTTTCTTTTGAACTTGGAATAGAATCCAAGATCGAAATTTATGGAGTAACTTTATTTCCCAATAGTTCTTCTAGCACCATTTCACTTCAAGGCTTAAAGTCATTCATGTAATTTCCCTCAAGAAAAGTTGCATGGTTTGATATAATGAATGACTTTTTGTTCCTTTAGGTTATAAAATAGTCTTCCCTTTGTTCCTTTAGGATACATGAAAAACACGCATAATTGTAAACGAGATTCCAACTTCTTTACTTCCTTATCCAATACTTATGCCGAGCACTCCCACATTCTCATATATCTAAGAGATGGTTTCTTGCCTTTCTACAACTCATAAGAAGTTTGAGGAACTAATTTACTTGGAAGCTGGTTTAGAATGTAACATGCTGTTTGCAATGCATTTCCCAAAAAAATATTAAGAGTTTTGAATAACTTATTATGGACCTTAACATATCTAATTAAGATCTTATTTTTACTCTCTACTACACCATTCTGTTGTGGAGTACTTGGTGTGATCAATGGGGATAAAATCTCATTTTCTATAAGGTGTCTTAGGAATTCATCAAAGTGGTATTCACCATCTCAATCAAATCAAAGTGTTTTAATGGATTTACCTATTTGCTTCTCTACTTCTGAATGATATTCTTTGAATTTATCAAAGGTTTAATTTTTCTGTGCATCAGGTGCACATATCAAATTGTAAGTAATCATCTATGAATGATACATAGTACTTATACCTTTCTCATGTTTGATGTTCATAAGGCCATATATGTTAGTGTGCATAACTTTTAAAAGTTTTTTGATCCTTGTACTTTTTGCTTTAAAAGACCTTTTAGTCATTTTACCTTCTAGATAAGATTCATATTGGTGAAGACGTACCTTATTTGAAGATTCTAATAGAACATCATTTACCAATCTTTGAATTCTTTCTTGGCTAATATGTCCAAGTCTTAAATGCCAAAAGGTACGCCTCATTAGAGTGAAAAATTTTTAACCTTTTAGAGTTATTCATTAATTCAATGTTGGGCAGTAAGTACATCTTTAGTTTGATCAAATAAAGAATACCATCCATTCTTTTAGAATAGATAAAAGACTTGTTTTTATGAATCACTACAATTTTATTAAATAAAAAGGAATAAGAATCTTTAATTAAACAAGCAACTGAAATAAGGTTTCTCTTCAAACTAGGAACATAAAAATAGTCTATTAACAAAATAAATATGAATTCATCAAAATAAAGATGTACATCTTTCACTGCTTTTATTAACACCAACCTTTTACTATCGATTCTTAATGAAAGGTTCTTGTCAAGCAAACTTCTCATTTCCTTGAACTTCTATGAAGAAACACAAACGTGATTAGGAATCAAGAATCAGTGACCCAATTGTCTTTTGAATCTTCCACTAAACAAGCTTCAATGTAAAGAAGATCCTTACTTTTCTTGCCCTTAGAAACTAAGAATTCCTTGCAAGTCTTCTTGAAGTAACCAATCTTTCCATAATAGAAGCATTTTGACTTTTTAGGGTCCTTTATCTTTTTTTTTTCTTTTTTTTTCTTGTTTCTTGGAGTTTTTTTTTTCTTTTTCTTATTTTCGGAACCAGAATTAGAAGCAATAGCCAGATTTGCCTTCACCTTGGGTTGGTGGCCATCATCGAGCATGAGCTCATAGGCTTGTAACTCTCTCATAAGCTTGATGAGACCTAACTCTTTGCTTCTTAGATTATATATAGCCCAAAAGCTCATAAAATCCCTAGAAAGAATTTTAAACACCATCTTAATTTGGGTTTTATATTCCAACTCAGCACTATTTTCATCAGACTCAACAAAGTGCCCCATAAACGTAATTGTATGATCCTTTATTAAAGTCCTACTTTTTGCTTATAGTTCATTAAATTTGTAATAGTGGATTGTCTAGCCAACTTGACTTGGCCTCTAAATATGTACTCCAAATTATCCATGATCTATCTAGTGGTGACATAATTATCATGTTGGTTTTATACAGCATTTGAAAAGCTAGCTAGCATATAGTGGTATGCTATGTCATTGGACTCTTTCCAACAAGTGTAAATTAAGAAAACCTATCCATTAATTGCATCATGTAGAGGCTTAGGTGGGTAAAGTTCATCAAGTATGAACTTATGTTTCTCACAATTGAAAATGATTAACGGATTTCTTTTTCGGTCTTTAAAATTATCTCCATTCAATTTGTTATCAGTGAGAATTTAAATAAGAGCTGAAGATGACATTTTGAACTAAAATATATAAATAAATAAATTCAAAACACTACAATCATGCTTAAGCAAATATAAATAAGATATTTAGTAATTAAACTAGATATATATATTTGTACACTAAATCCTTAAAAAATGTAGCACTGCAATGGTAATTTTCAGCATCTATTGTCTTAATCCACCTAAGGGTGATCATAATTCAAATAACCAAAAGCATGGCTCCCATCCAGTTATTATATGTTACCTTAAATCCTCTGATGTTAAGACATATATTCATTTATTTTGCCACTAGTTTAACTAATAAAGCTCCAAGTGGAAGTTATTATTAAACCAGTCTTAAGTGCATAATAATTTTTTATGGAACTCGGCCTATGCGATATTCCAAACATCAAGGGATGATCTTGAATAGAACATGCCGAAGCATGTTTTCCACATACATAGGAGATTCAATCTAGTATATCAACGGTGGTCAACCACCCACCAAGGGGAATGACTAGGTGAAACTAGTGTGAAGTGTTACCATGCTTTCACATATGGATCAACAATGGAGATCATGGGTTCCACTCAATATTTTAAAAAACATGTAAAATTTTAATATAAATGATTAATATAATTTTGAGTGGCATTTAACTATTCTTTATAGCATGTTATCAATCATATACATACTTCCATCAACAAAACATATAGATAAAAAAATATTTAGCCACCAAACCATGATCCTATCCTCGAAAATAAAAAAAATAAGATTAGAAAAGTTTCATCCAAAGCATATTTTAGGTCTTAAAATTTTTGCTCCATCTTCATGCATTGATTTGTATCCATGTAATTTGTTTGTTCATATCCATTAAATATTTAAAAATAACCATCTTTATAATCTGATAAAAATAAAACATCTATGCTTATATAGTTACAGGTTTGAACCCATTGCCTGTGAGATTTTTCGATAAATAATGCTAAAAAATTTTGTTGTGGTTAAATTTTGACTTTTTTCACAGCCACATACACTCGATATGTAATACTAGGCCTCAGATAGGCCAAAACTACCTCTAAGGTTTGAGCCCTAGTGGCATAATAGGCCACCCCTGCATGCGTTGCACCTGCACCCTGTGTTGCATGCATTGCACCTATTGGGTGGGTATGCACACCCCCTGTATCCTCAGGGTGTGCGTGCCCTGCCCTTAAAGTGGGTGGGCGTATGCTGCACCCTTTGGACTGTGTGGACACATACCTTATGCACCTGAAGGTGCACACGTACCTTCTAGTCCCACCCCTATCCTTTAGTGCGGCCAAGCCACACCCCTGGTGCTGGGGTTTGCATCATAGCAGCATCCTAGGTAAATTTAGCTTCGAAACCTAATAGCCTCTTAGGGTTTCAATGTTTTTAAGTTTTCAAGGTTTTCCCAATGTGAATACTTACACCCAAGAAATCTGCACATCATTTGGCTGTTGGTTTTGAATAAAAGTTGTTGACTCTAGATAGCTTTCTAATTATCAGAAAACAAATAAGTTAATTCAAAAATAATTTATGGTCTTCAAATCATCATCTTTCATGTACAATTTACATAAAAATTTGAAGAAAATTTAAAACAAACCTTTGTGGTCATGATAGATCACATCTAATTACAAATCTGATAAAATCCTTAATACATCAATTCTAAAATCTAAAGGATCATGAATGGCAAAAAATAATGTATATATCATGATAAACAACATAATAGAAATCTTAGAATGCCAAGTCTTTAATAACTAAATCAATGCATATTTAAGGAGAATTTTAATTAAAAGTTTTATGTATATACCATAATCACGATCTGGCTCAAATACCAATTGTAGGAAAAAATAATAAGATGCACAACAGAATTTAAAAAATTTTTTAATTCGATTGTACTAAATCGTGTTATTATATACAATAAAACTATCTTAATCAATTACTTGAGTTGCGGATCTGAAAATGCCATCCAAGAATTGCAAGATCCGTGAGGAAACTTCAATCAACTAGCCTTTTCCACTATTCTTCAATTCTGAGATGGTAGAGTGTGTAGGCACTCTCTATCTCGATCAACTTTGAATTCATATGGCTTAATTCTCTTTAATGACAACCTTATGCCACTAGGTTCAGAATCACAAGATATTGTTATTAGAAACCTCTAGGTGTGGTGCCAAAATCTAAAGCAAAACCAAGGCGTAAGTCTCTTATTTACACCAGATAGTAAGGTAGCCCTAATTAGAATTTTAATTAAAATAATGATTTTATTAATTCTATAAAAAAACCATGTGGCACCAACCCTAATATGGGTGCCCACTATAATATTGCCCAAACTCTAGTGTCCATAGACAATATTTTGGGTCCAATTTATTTTATGAAATTTAGCTTGTTTAATCTGAATATTAAGTCATTCTGATTAAACTGTTATTTTATTTAGGCCAATAATTTTCAATAACTCTAATTATAATTCGAAATAAAATCATTGCAATTTTATTTGAATAGGATAACTATATACTAATTATCAAAATAAAATTAACTACAATAAAATAATTACTTTAATCGTAAATTAAAATAAATACATAAAATAATTTTTTAATTTATTTAGAATATTATCTATATTTAATTTATAAACAAATATTTAAACAAGTCTTAATAGATATTAAATTAATTATATATATAATAATTTCCTATATTTATTTAATTTAAATTAAATCATATATTTATCAAAAGATGAATATAATTAATTTAAATTACTAATTCTTGTCTAAATAAATAGTTAATCAAATTAAATATATATTCTAAATAAATAATGCCTGCACTTCTGAAGTGAATGAATCCAACATACCACTCCACCATATTGAGAATCTTTCATTTTTGAATATTTCAGTCAGTAACCAGTTGTTAAAGAAATATACTGAGCTAATGGAAGGGCCAATTGGACATATATAATTAAGCTGCAATAAACTATGTATTAATTATTCTATCCAGAATAATTAATCATATAATTATTATTCTCAGATTCATGCCACTAAAATCCTGAGACTGCACTCCTAATTATATACTGTATTGTGTAAGCTTTGTAAATAGCCTTTTAGTCCAATGACCTTGTCATTTGTGTAATACCCTCATATGATACTATGTAAGTTTGGCATGAGGGCATTCCATAAGAAAATCTAGTTCAATTGAAGGATAAATGTGAGATTAGTCTTTAGATCAGCTCATGCATGGCTTTCTTTATCTATAAGAATCATGATTAACTAATCAAATGTTGAAAGCTTGCACCTTGGTACAATCACTTAGCATGCTGTACACCATAAATGTCCCAAATGCTCTTTTTATGAGGTCATTTTGATGATTGAGATATGGCCTTTTATAAACTAATTTTCCTGCTTAGCCAAAGGATAGGCAAGACATATTACCTCAGCCTCCAAAAGCATTCCTTCCTTGGCAAAACACTAATCCTAAACTTCCCCTTCACCCTTCCTAAAACCTCATATTTCTTCTATGTTCACCCTCTAAACTCCCCTCCAGTAATAGCATAACCAAAAAGCTAGTTTTTTATTCCTTTCTTGCTAATCAATAGTAGAAAGAGGGAAAAAAAGTAAGCCGAAATTATTTTTTTGCTCAAATGTAAGGCTAAGTTTTAAGGCCTTTTAGTATATTTTCCATCTTTTCTCGACTTATATTCTGTTTTTCATCATTTGCACCATCTTAGCAAGATATCCTTATTGCCGTAACCTTGCCACCACTGTCATGCATTATTATGGCCTTGATTGTGGTAGTTGTAAGATTTCTATGACTCGATGTTTTGATATTGTTTGGATGGCAAAAAATGCCATGTTTTGGTTTGCCATCATAATAGCCTTAGTTTGTGCACTTTTTTTTGCTTTATTCATTTTCACATGATTATTTTATGTTTAAATGCCCATCCTAACATGTTTTGAATATGAGTATACATTTGGTTGCATTTTTAGCATGTTTGTATTAATTAAATGTTGATTTAGGGTGTTATTTTGAATACTTATTCATGTTTAATGCTTCTACTTTATGTAATTTATCATGTCTTTACTAAAATGTCTCTATGATGCTTGAGAAAATCTATCTTTCCAAAAGCCCCCAAGTTTAATCTTTGTTGCCTTCAATAAATGAAGATTAACAAGGATTTAATGTTTTCACTAATTGGTCCTTCAATCTTAGAGACAAAGCAAGGTTTCCATGTCCAGACTCATGATTAAGGTCTAATACCTTTTTCCTAGTAACATGGGTAATGGTTGTTCCATCATCTCAAACTACTTTCGGATTATGTGAATAAGCTTGTGAAGCCATTGTAATTGACCTTCTTTATCATGGACATTCGAAAGTCAGTAATCCAAGCCTAGTTCTAAGCATCATAGCTATGACTTGAAACATCATTTTTGAACCCAAAGCAAATTTTCTCAAAATTTTTGATATTTTTCCTATGATTTTTCAAAATTTTGCTGTCCAAAACCCTTAAAATCAATGATTTAAATTCTATTTGAGCTATTTCAACTCATTAGATTTTTTAGGGTTTTTCAAATATTTTTTTCAAAAGCTAAGTAAAATTTTTTTTTTGTAAATCTATAATTTTTGATCTAACAATCCCAAACGAGTTTAGTGTGATTTTTCAAAGTTTATTATACCCTTTCCCTTGCACACATTGCCAATGTTGAATCTAGTTCAACTTCAAAAGTTAATTCCACCTAAAAAAGGATATTTTTGGATTTTTGGGATATTTTTATGTTAATTCTTATCTAGTTACCTGTCTAACGGTACCTCACTTACCTTTAAAGCCTTCAGAAGAACCTTAAATAAATTTGAGAGGGTGGAGAGTGTGATGCTATTCTCTATTTTTAGTCTCAACAAAATTAATTGAATTTGTCTGAATCATCATTGTTATGCATTCAAATGCCTCAAAGATAATCTGAGTAACTCTCTCCATAGAGTCATGACCGATGGGATAAGTCTCACTAAGCTCAAATCAAGGCCTAAAAGTAAAAATTTTAATCTTGTCATTTATTTTAAATTAAAATCCATATTTTCATCAAAAGAACTACATTTTCCAAAAATTACTAAAGTTTTCTTTTTTAGGGGATACTCCAATCTCGCTTTTCAAACTTCCCTAAAATCAAAATTCTTTCTCTCGATTATCCTTGGGCTTGTTTATCAAAATCTTTTTTTTCCATACCTCGAGTGACCACCGATTCCAAACATCTCACTAAATCATCATTTTATTTAATCCTAAAGAATTGAAGACAATTACGAGATACAAACTGACTGTTCCATTTTTTTATGCTTTTTGCATGTTTATTTTCGTGCAATATTTATTATATCCTTTTTCATCTTAGTAACATATTTGCCTTTGGTGCTAATTTCACATTCATATTTCCATTTTTTTTTTGAAAATTACAAGGTAATGTTCTTTGTCGACATCTCTTTAGTGCTTGACAAGGAACATTCAATTCTTAAAATTAGATTTGGATAT
This sequence comes from Adansonia digitata, assembly GCA_029448705.1. Taxonomy (NCBI): domain Eukaryota; kingdom Viridiplantae; phylum Streptophyta; class Magnoliopsida; order Malvales; family Malvaceae; genus Adansonia; species Adansonia digitata. The sequence continues at coordinate 5,433 of JAQSVH010006222.1, read as the reverse complement.
CATTTTTGTCAAAAAATCTTTATGTTTCCAACTTTTCTAGGATGCATATAAGATTAAAATCTTTCTAGGAACTCGGATTTACTGTTTAAACAAAATTCATGTATTAAAAGGGGATTATATTGAAATAATGATAAGTCAAAACTGAGGAAATTAAAACTAATATAAGACATAGCTTAAAGGTACCAATTTCGAGCGTCATGGGGATGTCAATTTTTTCCTATATGTAACCAACTCCCAAACCCAACCAATGAATCTCTGGACCATGTAGAACATGAAATTAATGTTTCTAGTTTCATGACATAGAATATTGGTTTCAATAGGCATCGTCTAGCCTAAATGATCTATGGCGACTCTAAGTCTTTGGCCATTCATGGTTGCCATCGAAGATCAATTGAATGAGTGATTCATCCAATAGCTTTCCTCTTACTCTTATTTCATTATGCCTAAACCAAATGCCAATCAAGGATATCCTAAAGGCACACTTTTAAGTCACGCACATCATCTGAATGATCGACTAGGGGCACGTTGCATCAGTATCAATACATGTTCTTGAAATTCCAATACATTTGCCCAAAAATTGCAAAGTCTAGAAAAAACAAGAATATATCAATAAATCTGCCATCTTCATCAATATGTTGAGCCTATTTTGGCCATTTTGAGCTATTTTTAACCAAAAATGCTATGTTGGTCAACTTAATGGGATTTTGCTTGTTGCCCAATCACAAAAACTAATGGAAAATCTTATAAGAATCCATGTTTCTCTCATTGGTGGGATGAACTTTATTTCTAAGGAAAATAGTGAAAGAAAAAGCTTCTCTTATGAAACCAAAGCATTAATATTGTGTATAAGGAAAATGTGTTATGGTGCCCAATCGCATAAAGCATGGAATTATTATAAGAATTCATGTTTGTCTCATTTGAGGGATAAACTTTGATTATAAGGAAAATGATAGAAAGAAAAAGATTTTCTTGCAAAACCAATCCATTAATGTTTTGTATCCCAATAAAGAGAATGTGTTTTATGAGCTTTTCATAAATCAAATGCATGATTAAATATTATTACTTACACTTTATTGGTGCAAATATGTGAAAATTTTTTTGTACTTCATTGGACATATTTTATTGCAAAATGACAATTGGTATCATTTTTAGCAATTGATATTAGTTGTGCTTAATCAATTTTATTTATCAACAATTGGTATCATTTTGTTTTTCTGTCATAATTAGTATTTTGTACTTAATGAATATTTTTTAAGTTCATTGAATATATATATATTCTTATATATAAGAATTGGAATCTTGAAACTAGTAATTATCTACCTTTTGCTGAGATTTTCTTTAAGTTTATGCAAAGTCTATTAGACACTTGCATACGAAGATAAACAAGCAAACAAAGCATGCCTTCGTTATCAAAATTGAGCCTACCACATTAAAGATTGCTTAAACACTTAGAATCATGGACTCATAGTCAAATGAGCATATCAACAAGTTTGCTATGCTTAAGGTAATTACTAGACTTATGTGAACCAAATTCTTATCTTTTGGCATTAAATTTAGTGAATACATTAATTAATATTAGATCATTGGAATCTTTGTATGTCATGCATAATTGTAATGTTTACTTTGTATGAATCTTTGAAAATGTCTGAGTTAAAACATATTGATTAAATTATATTTATTTAGCCCATTGTTCAAAATGCTTATGTCCTATGATTATGCATATTCATTTATTGAATTAAATTGCTCAATTAATCTTATTATCAACTATAAAAAATAAGCATATGTTTTTCTAACCTGTAGAAGTTTGCTATGCCTTTCTTCAAAAATATTTAAATTTTCATAAGGTTGATTGATTTATTATGAATAGCATGCATAATTTAAGCTATAATTTCCACAATAGGCATTAATTATGCATATAAATAACAATGGGATTTACTTTAATAATAGTTGGTGTCTCATTTACTTATAACCTTGCTATGACCTACTGCGCGGCATGCTCGACTTAAAAAAATAATAAAAGGAAAAATGAAGGGGCTTGCCTTTAGGTTATCCCTTAGATAGGATTTGAATTAGGTGTAAAAGAGTGAAGGTTAGGGGGAGAGCCATTAGATGAATCGCACGTCTAATTAGTCTTGGATGGCCATTACGAAATGGCAAAGACTTAGAGTCACCACCGATCATTTTAGGCTTGGTATGATCAGATACCAATTAAAAACTGACAATTTTGAGTTATGAAACTCAAAACACTAATTTTATGGACTAACTGTACTGGAGTTCGTTTTTTGAAAGGGTCTGGAAGTCAGTTATGCATTGTGAAAGATTAACACCCCTATGATGCCCAAAATTAGTACCATCTAGCTATAAGTTATCTGAGTATCAATTTTATAAGTGGTCATTATTTATATGTAATTCCCTTCTTATAAATGCAAATTTTTAAATATTATATCTAGGTTTCCATGGTAAAAGTTTAATTAATATCTCTCTATGTGACCCAGGAGGGAAGAGAAACATAAAGGATTTAGTAAAATGATCTCCAAATTGATATAAAAGAGGATACTTTGCATCAAGCACTAGAGGGATATTGACATAGAACATTGGCTCAGATTTTATGAAATTTGAGTTTAAAATCATGAATGCCAAATCATCAGGAAAAAGGAAACATGTTAGTAAGGCATAAAAAAAATAATAAATATTTCATTAAGGATGATATACGATATGGAAAAAGAGAGATGATCAAAATGTATCTCCTAATCGACTTTGGTTATTGAGGAATAATTGGATTGAAAATTTTAAGATTTTTTGGATCCAATAGCCATCTTAGGCATAGAAAATTTGATACTAGGGAGGCCCGGGAAAGAAAAATTAGATTTTTGATAAATTTTTAAAATGTAGGGTTGGAGTATCCTCTCGAAAGAATAAGATTAGAAAATTCTCTTAAAAAAGAAAGATTAGAGTATCCCTTTGGAAAAATTAAGTTAGATATCCCTAAAAAAAAGAAATTTTGACTGATTTTTGAAAGTTGCAATTGTTGATATATTTAAAGGAAAATGTAGATCCTAGAATTGAAACCTACAATTTAAATAGGAAATGGAAATTAACTTTAAAAAGCCTTTAGAGCCTTGATTTGAGCCTAACAGGACCTATGTCGTGAAACAAAACTCTATTGGGAAATTTGTTGAACATATTTCAAGTTATTCGAATACTCAAAGAGAA